>JAWZYV010002598.1:0-12033 GCA_038373885.1 Cheiracanthium punctorium | reverse complement strand
TAACACAATAGTTACGTTCTGCCTTTCAAAGGGATTTGCTCCATTAAGCAATGACATGTTCTTGGCCACCTATCTCCTGGGATAAAACTGCTCCAACACACTCCTTACTTGCGTCTGTGTCCAGGATAAATGGCTTGTCAGGGTGAGGATACGACAGGATCGGCCCTAATAGCACAGATGGTCACAATAGAGTCCCTGTGACGTCACAGAGGGTCACAATTGTCACAGGACTGTCTCATACTAGTCACATTGTGACTTGTGAGTGATGTGCTTTTACTGTGTGGTCACTGTGAAGTTTATTTGTGACCAGTCACCAGGTGACGTTGCCGTGAAGTCACCATGCGACTAATATGAGATCGGTCGCTAAGTGACTCCACTGTGAAGTCACCATGTGAATACTATGTGATCGGTCGCTCAGTGACTCCACTGTGAAGTCACTGTGTGACTGTTTGTGACTACTGATTCTTTAGGACTTCAAAATGACGTCACACTGGCCGCTTTTGCGACTTTGGAAACAGACTCATTTTTTCAAATATTTTGTGGCAATTTCTTTCGTGAAACATTTAATAAATAAATCCGAAATTAGTAATTCAATAAAATCTCACAGTTATGTAGTAATGGAATTTAGTTTAATTTATTAATTTTTAAATTATTTCGTTTTAACAAGACAATAGTATTTATAAAAAAAAATATTATTCTTAAAAATATTAGAGTTGAGTGTTCTAATCATAATGGTGAAAACTAAGTATCTGTGAGTAAAATTAACAATTTCTTTCATATACCCATGGCATATATGTTTCCATAGCGTATGTAGGTTTAAATTTCCGGTTGGAGGAGGGACTATCCGGTATTTTAAACTTTATTGTTAGTAGAGTAAATACAAATGTCTCAAAATTGCTGTTTTTTAATAATTTAAGTTTTCGGATGGGGCCCGGGATCCCCCCCCCCTTATTCATATTAATTATGTATTAAATACGTCCCTAGTATGTTTGACAATTCCACAATTAAACATTTGAGGTAAAACTGTGGGTCTCAAATGTACTTTATTTATTTTATCTAATGCATGTTTTTCCAATTAATTTTATTTATTTTTATATGAAATCCCTTTTAGGCAAAATATAGCAAAAATATAAATCTTATCCCTCATACCTTAATATATATCAAAACTCACATGTCGCACATTACAAATTTATTTCTCATAACCGAATAAAAAATTTCAATAAATCATTAGTTTTTTCGGATGAATACTTAAATAAAACAGCACATTAGCTCCTGAAAATAATTTATGTGGAAAAAGAAAGATTTCCAAAATTTTTAATTTATATTTATTAATTATGGTAATTTCCCTCCATTTATAAAATACTCCAGAAAAATTTTAAATTTCCAAAAGAAGTCATGCCAGAACTACTTTTTGCAGCAATCAGTTTACTTTTAAAGCATCCTGAACAAGGTAATCACAGCGTTGAGGTAAGATGCTAGTCTACGAACCAGTGTGACGACGGTTCGATACTGGACCTGAGCGTTTCCTTGCCTGAGAATTTGGTTCTGCCATCTTGTGCATGTTCTCGGTAACTCTTTTTCCCAGTTTCGCTGTCGCAAAACTGTCCCAAAGCGACTTCTCTGAAGGGTCGCAATGTGAATACACAGCGAGAGGACATAGGGACTCTGGGGTGACTTTGCTGCGGAGTCGCGGCGACTGTTTGTAACTCTATTGTGACAGTATTGTGTGGTCGCATTTCAGTCACAGGGGACGGTTGTGCTATTAGGGGGCGAAGATGTTAAAGCCGTCTTCAGTTCGTTGAATGCGTCCTCACATTCCTCAGTCCATATAAATTTCTGTCCAGTCTCTGTCAATTTGGGAAGAGGTCTTGCAATTCTAGAAAAACCCTTCACGAATTTTCGATAGTAAGTACACAGACCGAGAAAACTTCGTAAGTCTTGGATATTCTCCGGACGACTCCAGTTCTTGACTGCGGACGTCTTTTCGGGATCGGTTCGGACATCGTGCTCGGATATTATGTGCAAGAGGTAACGTACTTCCCGACGAAACAACTTGCACTTCGATTAGTTTCAAGTTTGCCTCTTTTAATTTCTGCAGTACCTTTCGAATGTTCTCAAGATGATCTTCGAAAGTCTTTCCGGCGATGATGATATCGTCCAAATAAACGAGACATGCTTCGTAGTAAAGTCCTCTCAACACTGTCTCCATCAGACGCTCGAATGTAGCCGGTGCGTTGCAGAGTCCAAAAGGCATAACTTTGAACTGCCACAATCCTTGTCCCGTGGTGGACGCAGTCTTTTCACGGTCATCGCGATGGATTTCTACTTGACAGTAGCCACTCTTGAGATCCAGAGTGGAGAACCATTCATTTCCCGATAAAGTGTCCAAAGTGGCGTCAATCCTGGGAAGAAGGTAGCTGTCTTTCTTGGTAATGTCATTCAGACGTCTGTAGCCAACGCAGAACCGGGTGGAACCATCTTTCTTTCGGACCAAAACAATCGGCGAAGCCACGGCCTAGTGGATGGCTCGATGACGTCATCACGCTGCATCTCCTCTAAAAGTCTGTTCACCTCTTCTTGCTTAGCAAACGGCAGCCGCCTAGGATGTTGCTTGATGGGAGAATGGCTGCTTGTGTCTATTCTATGTTGCGTTAACCTCGTACGGCCAAAGTCACCGGAAGTACGAGAGAAGAGGTCTTCAAATTCAGCTATTACTTTCTCCGCAGCGCTTCTCTGTTCTGCCGTTAACTCCACGTCTTGTAATAATTCCTTCGTCAGGCACTCTCAAGATTTAGCTGCCGTTTGGCTGATGTTCATATTAATGCAGGTAACAAGAGTGCATGTCGCCAACACTTCATTTTTCTTTATCACCTTCGACTTCTCCGCCACATTTGTACTGTAACTGGAATTTCTGTTCTCGACAAGTCTACAAGTGTTGCTCCCACAAGTACTCCTCTGACGGAATCACTATTGTTTGGGTGTTCGATTAATCCAAAACGGAATTTAATTGCTTTCTTTTACTGTTCCAGAAATTATTGAATCAGTTCTGGGAGGTAGAGTGATATCAGCCTGGGCTATTATTTGCTGAACAGGCAAAACAGTTTCATTTCTAATATCGAACGCAGCTATTTCTTCTGAGTCTGAACGAAGCTCATTATTCTTAAAGTCCAAATTAAATTTGTGTGATTTTATAAAGTCCAGTCCGAGAATAAAGGAGTCTGTAATATTGGCGGCATATACCTCATGATCGTATCTGGCATTTCCAAACGTGATTTCTACTTGCGCTTTTCCGCTTACTTCGATCTTGCCACCTGTCACAGTCTGGAGGGTCAGCGAGGGCGGAGTCCAGATAATCTTCAAGTTTAATTTCTTGGCCCGATCCGTCCTTATGATGGTTACGTTCGCTCCAGTATAAATCACCATGTGGCATGGGGAACCATTAACGTATCCAAGTACGAAAAGTCCATCACTGCCGCTATTCACTGATGAAATCTGTAAGACTTTCAAACGAGGCTTTTGAATATCCCTCAGCCTCTGTTCTTGAAAGTCGTCTCTTTTCTGTCTTCCTTCATGGGCTTCTCTGGTGCATTGATAACTGCGATCTTTACGACGAGAGTTCTTTTGCGCGTCACAGTACTTTCGCAAATGCCCCTCGCTGTTGCACCTCCAACATTTCACTTTTCTTGGCTTTGACTGTTCTTGTCGTTCCACCAGATTTTCCAGGGTCTTTAATTTATTCTCTAATCTCTCCATTTCTCCATTCGTAGGCCCCTGAAATGACACAGCTCTAACATTAGGCCGCTCTTTTCTTACTTCCAGCTGAGCTGCCTCTAGCTTCATGGCGAATACGAGGGCTGACCTGATATCTTTATAATCCTCCAAGATCAATGCTTTCTGAATTTCAGAGTCCAAGAGACCTTCAATAAAATGGTGCACAGCAACTACTTCTCGAACGTTATCTGGATAACTGCCATAGGCTAGATGACACAGCCTATCTATGTCGGCAGCAAGCTCTTGAAGGGTCTCGCCAGGTCTCTGCATCCTTGACTTAAGTTGCATTCTACTATATTCTTTCTGGCACTTCTCTCCGAATTTCAACTCCAAGGCACTTGCGAGGGCGTCAAAATCACCTATCTTCGTCGCTCCAATAGTTTGTAATACGTTAATTGCATCTCCGCTAAGGGAAGCGGCCAGTTGGTCCGCTTTCTCGGACTCGCTCCAAAAATTGGCTTTAGCAACGATTAAAAATTGGGTCTTGTAGTCTTCCCATGGAGTCTTTCCGTCATAAGGCGTTAATTTCACTGCTGGGCGACGTGACGACGACCTCATGCTTTCAGGTACCTTCCCAGCTTTACTAAACTGTCCAGTTTTTCTTCTAACGTGTTCTCAATCGTTTCCTCAATTTTATTATTAAATTCTTCACGTAATTCTTTCATGTTTTTCTCTTGACTTTCTTCTAGGAGCGACATTCTTCTCTCCATTATCTCTTGATTTTCCTGCACACTCTTTTCGAATTTCTCTAATTTTCCCAAAGCAGCCTCCATTTTCTCCAATCCCGATTTCATTTCTTCTTGACCAGCTTCAATTTTCTTTCCTAAATCGTCTTGTCCGGTTTTCATTGCGTCTTGTCCGGCTTAAATTTTCTTCATCATCTCCATGACTGTTTGAAGTTGTTTTTCCATTTTTCGTCTAGTCAAAACCATGCACTGGAGAATTAAATTCTTTCTTTAGAATCCCGATTCTGACACCAAATGTTGCCGAACTACTCTTCTTTGTTTCCGGAGTTCGTCGTTCTAAAGTCCAGTTGGTGTAGAACGTGCTGGTAAAAAGTCCACTGGTCAGGATGGAATATAACTTTATTGCTTCTAGAACTTCGTGGAACAATCAGTTGTACAAAATTTACAAGCACAATTAAACAGTAATGTGCTTTTAACAGTTCTCTTAGATCAGAAGTTCTCACAAATGCTGTACTTCTCACACAAAATAAGTCACTTTCACAGGCAAAAATTCAGTGAAAATATGCAAGAGATATCGTACACAACCCCTTAAGACACAGCAATGAAGAATTTACACACAGCACTTTAAAAACAGCTTCATAAATCAAGCTAAAACACAGCTTCTATAGCACTATCAATTGACAAAGCAAGCGTACTCTCACTGAGCTCTTCACACATTGAGCGTTCAACTCGCACTGAACTGTCGGGGCAGCGCGCTTGTGGAATTTATAGAGTAGGCAGAAGCTGCGAGCAGTTTCTAGAAAAGTATATTCCTCGAAGATTCCAGATAAAGCGGGACTTCTGATTACGTCATAGAAGAGAAATGTTAGGTAATTATGCGTTTTTAATGCAGGATAAACAACTTCCAGGCCCCATTGGGAAAATCGCGCCAAATGACCAAAAAGTCGCCAAGCTTGGTGAGTTTTGGTGAAATATCGCCAAATTTGGTGCCAAAAATAAGTCCCCAAATGTGAAGAGATCGAAGCCCTAGGACTAATATTTCTCGAGATTTCTAGAAGCCCCATAGAAAAACATATGGGAAAGCGAAACCTCCGTATCTCCGGTTCTAATTGGCCGATTTTGATGCAACAAAAAGCAAAATTTATGTATTTGAAGCGTAGAATACGAATTTTAAACCATTTTAAGCCCCAGAGCAGCGGGTTGCCCCGAAAATTCGTAACAGTAGCATGTGGAGCAGAAGCCAGAGATGGATGCATTCGTTGTGGAATCAAATCACGAAAGGAACTTCCAATGTTTGATACCAAAGTTAATTATTTTGCCCGGCATGTGGGCTCCAAAATTGAAGACTCATTAAAGTAAAGTGTTTTATTAGTCAATAATACTCGAAAGGTAAATTTGGTATCATTTCGTTTTCTGTATTAGTGTGCTTTCTAAATATTAATTGTCTTTAAAAATGAAGTAATATGTAAATATTTAATAGCTATGTATTCAAAATATACCCAAAAGCTTACCCAATAATAGCAATCGCAAAATACCCAATATAACGATGACGCTCGGTTGCAAGTTAGTGACGTTTTTTTTCTTTTTTTTTTTAACGGCAATTTTTATACTATTTCTTTTTAGTAGTTAGAACTGTTTTAGAGTCAGAAAATAAAGTTATCGTAAACATTATAATTAAATTTAAAAAATTGATTTTTTTTTACTTTTTACGTTACCATTCCTTTCTTTGAGCCCCGTGTGGAACTTGAAGACAATCAGTGAATGGACTAGAATTTTTTTTTTCTGCGACTTTTTTGCCAAACATTTTGCCATTTGTTGAGTCAGGCGATATTAAAATCAAAAAAAATTTTTTTTTCGATTTTCACTCCACCCTACTGTCCGTACGATAACAAAATTTCTATCATCCATATCTTCTAGAAACTTTGTATAGTTGTAACTGACATCAGTATCTACAGAATGAATTAAATTTAATGAATTAATATTATCTTGAGAGAAAACATTTTTGCAATTTTTAACAGAAATATAAGGGGGAAAGTGAGATTGTTTCTCAAATTTCAATTTCAAATACAATTTAAAATTTCTACATTTTAAAATTTTTCTTAAATATTAATTCATTCTATAAAATACATATTTTATTTTATTTTATTACAAAAATTTTGTTTACAAGGGTATTTTAATTTGACTTATCTTACGGATAGTGATACGCACTATTTTAAAAATAATTTTAAAATACGTAATAGTAAAATGTCAAATACGTAATAGTAAAAATTAAAAAAAGAAAATGGAATACCTCTGAAAGCTAATGTAGTTTTATCTGAAGTTTTATGATGTGTTATACTGTATTATTCTACACAAAAAAAAACATTCTACTGTGACTATTACTACTGTGACAAGGGTCTAAAATACGTGTATTTTTGCTTCTCAATCTTCTTAAGACCCCATAATACAGAGAATTCGTGCTACAGCGCGATATATCTGGATAAATCTCCTCGCCCAGCATACAGTAAGAATTACCAACATTAATTTATTCATCATTTTTATGTGATAAATGGTGATATGCAACTATTTAGTTGTTTAAAATGGTTAGCTGGGTGTTTATAAGTCTTGCACAAATATTTGTGTAAATGTTTTTAAAAAGTCGTATAAGCGAAATTTTGATTAAGTAACATATCTTGGAGTCAACACGGACACATTGCTCGAAAACTAGATATTTTTCGCCATGAGTAAAAAGCGCGGACAGAAGTGCGGGGTAAGCATTGTCTTCGTGATTTGTCAACTGAGACGAGATCCAATCAGCGAACGGCATTTCATCCCTCTTAGCATCACCGAAGGCTAAAGCACCCCAAAATATCCCCGTCTAAAGCTCGCTTTATTTATTACTTTACGTAGGAAATGGTAATATATAGTTAGGGAATAATATGAAGCAGAGTGTTTGTAAGTGTCTAAACTTAATTTCGCATGTGTTTCGAAAAATCGTATACATACCCTGTCTCAGAACGGGAAATTTTCACTTACGCAAGGATTCTTAGAACACATTGCGCATGAAATACTCCACTGTACAATGCTATGTTGTGTTTCTCCTAAGTCATCATACCGGGTGTCCCAAAAATGACAGATGGATGTTGAAAGTCACTAAAAACAGACCAAATGCGATAGATATGTATCGTTTGCGGTCTTAGACGTTAACACTAGAAGCGCCAGAGCAGTCATTTTGACCGTTTTCGCTATTTTAGCTTGGATTCCTAAAATCCCCTTTATTTTAGGTAGTCATAATTTTTTGAATTTTCCTAAAAAACCTTGAAAATTATTGCCACCAAATATGCATTGAATGAAAATAAAATTAATGGAAATATTTTTATGTATACCTAGAAGCGCCACGAGCAGTCAAATTGGCTGCTAGTGAAATTGAGTTTATTCATCGTACTCCATCACGCAGAAAAAATCTTATCATGAAGAAACATTTCCCCTTCATATTCCTTTCATTCACTATTTCTCTAATCCATGAAATACTTGTCATCTTCCGCCCCTTCCCCCCCCCCCCCTCCTCCCGCTCCCGTTTTTTGTTCATCCCTTTCGTGAGAACAAAAACATTTTATCTATTTCCTTTCACTGACTTTCACCGACTTTCACCTGCCTCGCACTTTCAAGAATTTCTCCCCATATGCCATAATGTAAAAGAAATCTTTACTGACTTTCACTGACTTTCACCTGCCTCGCACTTTCAAGAATTTCTCCCCATATGCTATAATGTAAAAGAAATCTTTGTCGTAGCCCTGTAGAAAAACTATAAGTCCTATACACATCAAAATCAATACCGGTCTTACGATGGTTGTTTATAACATATATACCCTATTTGAGCACAATCAAATGCCCCGTTTAGTTGCTATCATGTTCATTCACATACACACACATACATACATACATCTCGTAAAAATATAATAAATGAATTCAGAAGACCTCAAAACGTGTAAATACAGCAAAATCTCGAAGTTGAATTTTTTCATGATTACAATACTTTCCTTGCATGGTACATGTTCGCAAAGTAAAAATATATAGAAGCAGAGGCAGCTTTGAACAATGAAGCTATCTGGTCAATAGCTTTAGAAGAGCTTGATGCTTTTATTGCTATTATTTATGCTAGAGGAGCATATGGTTGCAATAATATGGATTACGATTTTCTGTGGAACAATACTTGGGGTCCTCCTTTTCTTTTAAACAGAAACAATGTCCCATAATCGTTTTCGAGATATCATGAAAAATCTAAGATTTGATTTGAAGTCAAACAGGAGAAACAAACGTTTAGAAACTGATAAGTTTGCTATGTTTTCAGACATCTGGAAAAAATTTATAGAAAACTGCGGTCTTCCTTATAAGATAGGAGAAAATCTGGTGGTTGATGAGCAACTATTTCCATCCAAAGTTAGGTGCAAGTTAATTCAATGTATTCCGAATAAACCAGATAAATTTGGTATAAAATTTTGGATGGTAGTTGATGTTGACTCAAAGGTTATGTGCAATGCTTCTTGGAAAGGATAACGCAAGAAATGAAAATGAAAGCCTTCCTGAAAATATAGTAATGCGCCTTATGAGCCCTTATCTGATTGCAGGTAGAAATGTGACAGCGGACAACTATTTTTCCTCGTTTTCATTAGCTAAAAAACTTAAAATGAAGAATACAAGTTTTGTGGGGACAGTAGAAGACATAGAAAAGAAATTCCGCATGAGATCGGGAAATCAAAAACTCAGCTTCACGAAACAGTTTTACTGAAAAATGGAGACACAACACTGACAGTCTATCAGGGTAAAAAGAATAAAAATGTCCTGCTTCTAAGTACCTTACATACAGATGTAAATGTAGACTTACAAACTGTGAAAAACTTCCAGAAGCAGTAGAATTCTACAACAAAACCAAATGCGGAGTTGACATTATTGACCAAATGACACGTAAATATTCTGTGCGGACTGCGTCCCGTAGATGCCCCGTGCATATTTTCTATAATATGCTGGATTTGGCAGGAACTAATGCCTGCATTATCTACCGAAAAATGAGTGGTAAGTCTATAACAAGACATAACTTTCTTTTTCAATTGGCAGAAGAATTGAGAGCGAGTCATTTGAAGAAAAACGCAAGTGCATAAGTGCCCTCAGGAGTTTCGAACACTGCTAAAAAACTCTCAAAAAAGAGACGTCAGTGCCAAATTGGATTTTGTAAGAAAAACAAAACAAGTGATATGTGCCAGAAATATTCACATTTCATATGTGGTAAATGCACTTCCAGCATTGAAAAAATTCTAATATGTAAAAATTGCGAATAGCATTAAAATGAGTTATAATAAAAAGTAAGTAAAAATATTTTTTGTAGCATGTATTTTAGCAAAAATTCACATTTTATTCTCTAAAAAAGTTTTTTTTAAATACCATAAACTTTTTGTACTTAAAATAAATCTACAAAATCCTTTGAGCAGTCAATTTGACTGCTGCTGGCGTTTCTAGGTAGGAAGAAAGTGCGGCTCTTCTAGTGTTAAATACATATAATTATATTTGAATCCGCGATGCTCCAACCGGCAAAAGAGAAATAAATAGATACCCTGACAAAACCGCAGAATGGCTTGATGTGAGAAAAGTATTAACCTAAGTCATAACAGCGCAATATACTACGAAAGGAACTGTAGGCCTTTCCCGTGCAAAAGAGAAAAAACAAATAAAAATAAATGAAAACGGAAGATTGCTTTTAAGTAAAGCAGGTAAAAAATTAAAACTTTACAGGCGAAGCGAAGAAAATCCGAATCGACAGTGCAAAGAATACATTTTGAACACAGATTAAATTTAGAAATAGTTTACAATTAAGTAATTGATAATTAAAAATAAGATATGTGATCATCTGCATCACAGGTTACGGCCTTCCCTACGCCGTGTTGCATCTTGTACTGGACTCCGAAGAATGAGCATTCACCGTCTCATGCGTCACAGCCTTCACATGTGTTCCCAAACAAAATCCAGACTCACCAATCCCTCAGTGCAAATGCCATTAATGCACGCTATATTTTCGCAAACGCCATGCTGATACTTGTGGATGACGGTGAACTCGATGTTGGCAACATATGGTTCTCAGACGAAACGTTTTTTTACCTACATGGCTATGACAACAGGCAGAACTCGCAAATTTGGGGAAGCGAAAATCCTCATATTGCTGAACCTTCATCTCTGCATTTACCCAAAATAAGGGTAGGGGAACCTGGGGAGCCTTGACCATAAGGCAGGCTTGACACACCCTTGAATTTCAGTATTTAAAAATATTTTAGATTTCCCTCACTAGATGGCAGTCAAAGCTACTGATGTAATCAGACACCCATCATAGTTTCATCCAGTCAGTTCATAGTGGAGTGGAAATAAACAAAGTTTTTCTGCCTAAAAAGTAAGTATTTTAAACACACTTTGTAAGAGTTTTTCAAAGAAAGTAATTGAATTAACTTTGAGCTAGTGGGATTTCATAAATACTGTCATATTAAGCTATTATTAAAGTAAAAAAGTTTATAGAAAGAATCAGGTTTCAAATCACCATGCACCATTCTTTACAAAATGGCGTGATGGGGAGGCTTGACCACTGTTACAGAGTCTTTCAGTTACAGAGTTGAATGCTGAAGCCGTACAGCAGGTTATCCAACAGCGGCCCCAGACTTCCGTACGCCGTGTTGCATCTTGTACTGGACTCTGAAGAATGAGCACTCACCGTTTCATGCAACGCAGCCTTCATATGTTCCCGACAAAATTTAGATTCACCAATCCCTCAGTGCAAATGCCATTAATGCACGGTATAATTTCGTGAAGTCCATGTTGCAACTTGTTGATGACGGTGAACTCGATGTTGGAAACATATGGTTCTCAGACGAAACGTATTTTTACCTACATGGCTATGACAACAGGCAGAACACGCAAATTTGGGGAAGCGAAAATCCTCATATTGCTGAACCTTCATCTCTGCATTTACCCAAAATAAAAATATGGGCTGCGGTTTCCTTCAAAGGAATAATAGGGCAATTTTTTTATAGCAACATATAAATGCTGTACGATATCTTGGGAGTCTGGAAGAATTAGTGAGGATTCATATTGCTTTCGAGGACTGTTCGAATGCCTCCTGGTTCATGCAAGATGGTGCTCGTTCACATCGAACGTCTGCAGTATTTGATTTCTTGAACAAACATTTCAGTGAGCGGCTATTTGGCTTGGATTACGACATGCATACAGGAAGTGGCATGGCATGGGCTAATTATTCGGAAGACTTGACGCCCCACAACTTTTTTCTTTGGGGATACCTGAAAGATTATTATACCACCAAAATCCAAAAAAAGGTGGAGCTGACGGAGCACATGTGTACTGCATGTGAAACAATCGCAAGTGACATGTTCGAACGGATGTCTGGAAATTTTTACCTCAGACTGCGCCACGTTGTTGCAGCAAATGGGAGTTATATTGAAAATGACATTGTTTAGTTTTTTGAAACAGTCCTTGCAAGTTTTTCATACCGGTTTTTATTTATTCATAGTTTTCAGCGCCACCTGTGGGTGAAAATGTTAAC
>JAWZYV010002597.1:0-15719 GCA_038373885.1 Cheiracanthium punctorium | reverse complement strand
AGAAAACGTGGGGTAATTTTCGGCAGTACCCCACCACTGAAAACCTAATCATCTTTAAAAAAGGTCGTGCAAATGCACACAAAATAAGGAAACGTTCTCAGAGAGAATCCTGGATACAATACATCTCCAGTATCTCTCCTTCTACCTCCAGTAAGGAGCTATGGGACAAAACTAAAAGCATCATGGGCATCTATAGTAATCACTCCATATCCTGTCTATCCATCAATAATGAAATCATTTCAGATACAAAAAGAATAGCAAATACCATTGGTCAATCACTAGCTTTCACATCCTGCAGTACCTCCTATTCTAGCAACTTTCTTCCATACAAGAATCAATCCAAACGCTATAAACTTAACTTTGAAACCTCCTCTAACTTCTCCTACAATAGTACTTTCACTATGAATGAACTATGCAAAAGTTTAAGACAGTCATCAAACACATCCCCTGGCCCTGATGACATCAGTAATGATATGCTTAAACACCTCTCCCATGATTCCTTAACCCCTTCCAGGCTCATTTTATTTCGGGATTATGGATCAAAAAATGTCAATTTTTTTTACGCTTATTTTCATACGTATATATCTTTTTAAACATAATAGCAATTTTCGCATATGCAATTTCCTAAAAATTAATGCAAAAAATCTAATTAATTAAATGAGTAACTTACCTGTAAAGTTGGCTTCCTGTATGGCAGAAATCATTAGACTTTGGAGTCAATTCACACTAACTAAAATTATAACGCATAGAAGAGCTAGCTTTTGTCTTGAATTACAAATTTTATTTACATCCTTTGCATTTACATAAAAATTTGAAATTAATTAATATCAAATTATCATTATTAATCAAAATTTGATCGTGTATGATAAATCTTGAAACACGGTGCTGCACAGAGTCCAACATCGCAATCTGGACAGTAGAATCGTGTTTCCCTTCTTACCTTCTTACCTCTACTGTCTTTCTTTGAGCAACAAACAATACACTGACGTGTTGGATTATTTTTCTTTTCTGTGGGTGGAATATATTCCACAAAGTGTCTTTCAGACAAGCGTGAAGGGGTGTGCTCAGCAGAAGGACTTCCTCTTTTTGCAGAAAATTCCACAGAGTGATACTTCTCAACTACTTTTTCAATTACTGCCATTCTATATTGAAGATGGCTTCTTTTTCCACCAGATTTTGTGTACAGCACATATGAGTTCCACAATGCTATATCTAAGAAATGGAGAAATATTTTTTTGTAATATTTTTTTCCTCTTCTTTTAGTAACATTGTAGCTACTTAGTCTTTGGTCTACACGGTCGACCCCTCCCATAGTTCCATTGTAGTCAACTACCACTTTTGGTTTCATTTTTATTTCCTTCCTGCCGCTAACTTCAATCATCTCTGTGTTGTGCACAGTGGAAAGTAGTGAGACATCCTTTTTGTCTTTCCATTTGAGGGCCATGATTTTTCCCTTTTGGTATGCAGCAATTTCTCCCTTTTTCAACTTCTTTTTCTTCAGTTCAACAGGCATACCTTTCCTGTTCAGGCGAACTGTGCCATATATATCTGTTTTATACGATATTAGCAATTCTGCCAGTTCTGGGGACGTGTAAAAGTTGTCTGTGGTTACACAGTGCCCTTTGTTCAAAAGGGGATACAATAGAGTCATCACAACTTGTGATGACACAGGCAAATTTTTGAATTGCTCATTCAAAATTGTTCCTTTTCCTGTGTATATTATGCATGACCACATGTAACCAGATTCGGATTCGCATAACATATAAAATTTTATTCCGAACCTAGCTCTTTTGAGGGGCATATATTGCACCCAACCAAGGCGCCCCTTGTACAACATCAAACTTTCATCAATAGAAATGTTTTTATTCAGAGAATATGCGCTCATAAATTTTCCATTCAAACGCTCGAACAAAGGCCATATTTTACACAATTTCGGATTAGGGTGCAATTCGGGATCATAAACCTCATTGTCTGCAAAATGTAAGAATTGCACCAAGAGTTTGTATCTTCTTTTTGAAAGAAGTTTCCCAAATATAGGTGTATGAAATATTTCTTTTTTACACCAATATAAATCTTCCTCAGGCTTTTTCACGATGCCCTGTAAAATGAAAATCGCTAATAATATCCTAACTTCCTCTTTTGTAGTTGGATACCATTTCTGAGCCCTTGATTCCTTTTTCAATACATTGTTTTTCAAATACTGAGAAGCATAACGATTTGTTTCATTACATATAATTTGAAGAGTTCCATCATCAAAAAAATATTCAAAAAACTGCAAAATGTCGTCACTGTCAGGACAAAAATTTAGTCCTGGGTTCCCTTGAAATGTAAATTCTGGCGGAGCAGGATTTGGTGTATCCGTATTTAGTGCACACCACTGACGAGCATCACTCAAGCTTTCTGAATCAGAATCACTTTCTGTTTCAGAATTACCGAAATCTGAACTATCAGATTCTGAAACATCTAACCGGTATTCACTTCCAAAATCATCATCTGAATTTGAATCAAATTCACTAGAATCAGAATCAATATAGCGCGTGTAAGCCATTTTGAAAAAAAAAACAGAACGTTATACAAGCACGTAATGATTTACAACAAACACATCTGGAATTTTACCGGAAATGCCGCTTACTCTTATCTAAAACCTACAGTTGAAAAAAACATTTATAGTGCTGCCATCTAGTAGCTAGAATAGTAAGCAAAAGCATTCAAAGCGATTTAAAAACAAATGCGAAAAAATTCGGGAAAGACCGAATATCAGTGTAAATTTTCATAGTGCCCGAGCTACACTCTGGATGAGCCAGTATGGTACATTTCGCCTGCCCGAGCTGAGCTCGGGATAAGCCAGGAAGTGGTTAATTAGTCTTTTACAGCTATACAATAGAATATGGAATGAGCATGCGTTTCCCTTAGAGTAGAGAAATGCAATGATCATTCCCTTACCCAAACCTGGAAAAGACACCACTAATCCTAATAACTATCGTCCCATAGCCCTAACTAGTTGTCTGTGCAAACTACTGGAGCGAATGATTAATACTCGTCTAGTATACGTTTTAGAAACTGAGGGCCATATACACCCTTTCCAGAGTGGATTCCGCAAAGGCAGAAGCACAATCGATAATATCTTACATTTAGAAACTCAAATCCGTAACGCATTCTTAGGAAAGAACCACCTTGTATCAATTTTCTTTGATATCGAAAAAGCTTATGACCATACTTGAAGATATGGCATACTGCGTGATCTCTTCAATATGGGCTTCCGTGGAAACCTACCTCTATTTATCAAGAATTTTCTTTCACTCCGAAACTTCAAAGTACGCATCAGAGTCCCCCTTTCTGATAACTTTATACAAGAGGGTGTACCACAAGGCTCTATCCTTAGCGTCACCCTCTTTTCTATAAAAATCAACAATATCCTTAACCAGCTCCCTCCGACAGTACACGGTAGCCTATATGTTGATGATCTACAGATTTCCTGTCAGGGGCAAGACTTGCGTTACATAGAACGGCAGCTTCAGACCACTATTAATCGCATCCAAAAATGGTGCAATACCAAGGGATATAATATTTCTGTAGAAAAAACAATTTGCACTCACTTCTGCCGGAAGTGTGGGATCCACCCGGATACAGAACTTTACCTCAATCACACTAAAATCATTATCAAGGACGTTTGCTAATCATATTTCTGACATTCGTAGAAAATGCGAAAAAAAAACTTAACATTTTAAAGGTTTTAACCAATACCTCTTGGTTGGCCGAGCGGGATGCTCTGCAGATCTACAGAGCCATCAACCGTTCCAAAATGGACTACGCTTGCTGTGGCTATGGATTGGCCTGTCTATCAGTGCTAAAAAAACTAGACACGGTGCATCATACTGCACTACGCATCTGCTCCGGAGCTTTTAGGACATCACCCGTGCAAAGTCTTTATATCACCTGTTGTGAACCTTCACTCACCCTCACACGTCAAAAACTATCTTTCAATACATATTTTCGCATCCTATCTTACCCCCAGCTACTCCCTCCCTCAGTTTTGCTCTGTCTTTACAGCTGAATTACTGGCCATTTACGAAAGCCTTCTGTACATCTCCAGAAATGATGCAAAGAACTTTATCATATACACAGACTCCCTCAGTGTACTGGAAAACCTAAAATCGGGCTCTCAAACACATAGCTACATCACGAAAGTCTTACATAAATATGAACAACTCGTAAACTGGGGATACAGGATCCTCCTCTGTTGGGTACCCAGTCACATCGGGATCAGTGGAAACGAGAAAGCAGACACACTAGCCAAGGATGCGACCCTCTCATACACCGGCAATCTCTCCTTTAGAGACATAAAGTCTAGCATCTCTGGCATAGTGAAAAGCATCTGGACCGATAAATGGGACAGTGAAACTGGGAACAAACTTCATTTTATCCGTCCAGCCCTCACACATTGGTCATCTCATCCTTATCGCAGACTAGATGTCATTTTGACACGTCTCCGCATCGGTCATACGCGGCTTACTCATAAGCATCTGCTATTTGGTGAACCTGCTCCAGAGTGCCCCCACTGTCATACTTGCCTCACCATTCACCATCTTTTAACCTCATGCCCTGCTTTTAATCGTTTTTACCGAGCACTTTTTAACTGCTCTCATCCCAAACTTGATGAAATACTGGGTGAAACCCCGCACTGTAATCTGTTCGCCTTTCTTCGGCGTATCAACATTCTTTACTCATTGTGAAGTATATACTTTTCTCTGTCTGGTATCTGGATGGGAGCCCCCATGCAGATGCTCTTGTCCTTTTAATCTACCTTTTACTTCTCTACAGTTTGCTTTTACTGTCTTTAGACCTCATGGTCTTTAGCTTTACTTGTTTTATACAACACTTTTTTACCTGAACACTTTCTTTTACTATTTACACACCTTGTCTGGCGCAGTATGTCCTTTCTGGACCTTGTGCCATAAAACCTCAAATAATCAATCAATCAACCTATCTTATCCCCCCCCCCCTCAGGGGAAGACCTTTTTTAGGTTTTCACGGGTGTCGCAATTCCGGGGCCCCAGCGATCCTTCGCTCCACTTTCCTCCACCCTCCCCTCTCCTTATCTTTATCCTTCACTTTCCCCCTCAGCGTAGTTTCCTCTTTGGAGGTGAGGGCCCCCCTTTAGAAGCTGCAACCACTCTGTGCCGTCAGCTTCTATTGGCGGAAAACTACCCACGTGTTTGCCGTGCGTGGAGACCCGTGTCCCCGGAAATGGGGATCCTGATAATTGAGGGGTCTTTTCTCCAACACATTGCTTTGGCCTCGGCTTCGGGTAAACGGGAGGTACACAGCGTTTCCCTGTGTATCAATCGGCTGGTGGTACTGATTTCGATCAACTGCTAGGGATCAAGCAATCGTACATCTACTGGGCAGGTCGTTAAGGGTGGATGCTGCCTAAGGGATGTACTGTGCACGTATAGACCCGACTAGCACTGGTGTGCAAATGCACACCTCCTCGTTGGGCTCCGTGGTGGGTGGTGCGGTTGGGTCCGAATCTGAATTTCCCCCAACATGGATATGAAAAATTCTTCGTCTATCGTCAATGCTCCGCTCTCAACTTGTAGTGAAAACATTGATCCACAATTAGTACACATGAACGCTCGATTCTTCATCGTATACTACGTTGAAGGTAATTTTAATGAAACATCCCCTTTTTTAATCCATAAATGTATCACCGAATATGTAGGAGAAGTAAAAAAAGTTAAAAAATTAAGATCTGGAGACCTATTAGTAGAAGTATCAAACAATAGACAAGCTTACAAAATAATGAAAATTAAAAACTTCGGCCTAAAAACTGTTACAGTGACCCCTCATACATACCTAAACATCTCACGAGGAGTCGTATCGGAACCCGAACTTTTACACTGCTCTGAAGCTGAAATACTAGAAGACCTAAAAGATGACAAAATGCCGTTCGTCGAATCACTATTCGACGCAATAATCAAATAATCAAAACTAAACATATTATCTTAACTTTTCAGTAACCCACTATTCCATCTCATATTAAAGCCGGCTATTTATTATGCCCCGTGAGACCATATGTACCAAATCCAAACCGTTGCTTCCAGTGTCAAAAAATCGGCCATACTAAAACCTCCTGTCGTGGGTCACCTGCCTGTGCTCGCTGTGGTGGTTCTGACCACGACAGTGAGTCCTGCTCTGCAGCTCCAAAATGTGTAAACTGTAAAGAGGAACATCCTTCATACTCCAGATCTTGCCCGAAATGGGCGTTTGAAAAAGAAATACAGTCCCTACGTGCCTCTCAAAGACTCTCATATCCGGAAGCCCGTATGATAATAGAAAGCCGGACACCAACACCTGGTTTATCTTATGCAGCTGCAACAAAATCAACTAAAACAATAGCAACTCAAACTGAATTAGCAAAATCCGTACCTGCCTCCTTTCCTTCTGCAACAGCCCAAATACCTAAACAATCCATCTCTAATCAAAATAAATCCTGCACGGCTCCACAAAAACATACATCAAAGAAAAACTCTCAAAATGTTACCTCAACCCGACGCCCTCAGGGGAAAAACCTACTTTAGGTTTTTACGGGTGTCGCAATCCCGGGGCCCCAGCGGTCTTTCACTTATCTTTGTTCTACCCTCCTCTTCTCTTAGCTATCTCCTTCCTTTTCCCCCTCAGTGTAGTTTCCTCTGTGGAGGTGAGGGCCCCCCTTTAGAAGCTGCGGCCGCCCTGTGCCGTCAGCTTCTATTGGCGGAAAACTACCCACGTGTTTGCCGTGCGTGGAGACCCGTGTCCCCGGAAATGGGGATCCTGGTAATTGAGGGGTCTTTTCTCCAACACATTGCTTTGGCCTCGGCTTTGGGTAAATGGGAGGTACACAGCGTTCCCCTGTGTATCAATCGGCTGGTGGTACTGATTTCGATCAACTGCTAGGGATCAAGCAATCGGACATCTACTGGGCACGTCGTTAAGGGTGGACGCTGCCTAAGGGATATACTGTGCGCGTATAGCCCCGACTAGCACTGGTGCACGTTTGTGCATCCCCTTGTTGGGCTCCGTGGTGGGTGGTGCGGTCGTGTCTGAACCTCCATTCCCCAATATGGATTCGACACTTTCATTGTCACATGTCATTGATCCGAAACCTCCTTCTCCAGGAGGTGTTAATGCAAAATTTTTTCTTGTTAAATGTGAGGAAGGAAACTTTGGCCAAACATCCCCGTTTCTTATACACAAGTGCATAATAGCTAATGTTGGAGAAGTTGTCAAAATAAAAAAAATAAGATCTGGAGACCTCTTAGTGGAAGTAGCTAATAACAAACAAGCTCACAGCATCATGCAATTAAAAAATCTGGGTCCAAAATCTGTCACAGTATCACCCCATAGTACCCTCAATACATCAAAAGGCGTAATATCCGAGCCAGATCTAATCCATTGTTCTGAAGCTGAAATTCTAGAAAATCTTCAATCTCAAAATATCTGCGCAGTTAGAAGAATCACCATCCGCCGCAATAACCAAATACTCGACACAAAACACATTATACTGACTTTCCAGTCTCCTAAACTCCCCTCTCATATCAAAGCCGGCTATCTTTCATGTGCTGTTAGACCTTATATACCAAATCCTACCCGTTGCTTTCAGTGCCAAAGGTTTGGCCATACCAAAACCTCCTGCCGTGGTTCCCCAACTTGTGCCCGTTGTGGGACTCCTGGCCACGAAAGTGACACCTGCTCTAATCCACCGAAATGTGTTAACTGTCAACAAGATCATCCATCCTATTCACGTTCCTGTCCTAAATGGTCTTATGAAAAAGAAATTCAGTCCTTGCGTGCCACACAAGGACTGCCTTACCCAGAAGCCCGTAAAATAATTAACTCACGTACACCCAAACCCGGTCTGTCTTATTCTGCAGCAACCAAACCTGTTAAATCAATAGCTACCCAAACCGACCCACCAAAAATTCTACCAGTCTCTCCATCTCGTTCCACTACCACTGCTAAACATACAACTACAACACCACATAATTCTTTCATAGTGCCTCAAAAAAGCACCTCCAAGAAAAAGCCTCAAAGCAATAACTCTACACACAATAGACCACAAATTAAAAAAACTGCTGCTTATAAATCAAAATACAACAAATCTAGACATAAACGCATCCTTCCTCAACGATCCATTGATGACTCCATCCTAAATTTGGAACCCTCTGACTCTGATATAACAGATAATGCAATGGACGATGATGTTATTCCTAGCACCTTACTGAAACCTTCAGGGACTAAGAGTAAACTGTCCATCATCCCTAATACAACCTGATTATGGACCTGTTGCTTTCTTGGAACTGCCACGGCTTCCTAAGTAAAAACGACGATCTCAAATTACTTATTTACAACCATAATCCCGCCTGTCTTGCCCTACAGGAAACTTACCTCAAAAGTAAAATAAAAACTACCATACGCAACTATACTATTCTTCGGAAAGACTATGAGTGTAATGAAAGGGCCTCCGGTGGAGTTGCCCTACTAATTAACAATAACTTTCCCTCTCAAACAGTTAACCTTAATAGCAATCTCCAAGCAGTAGCTGCACGTATCCACCTTAATCAACTCACTACAATCTGCAGCATCTATCTACCACCCAATGAAACCATCTGCACAAACTCACTCAATAATCTTATCCAACAACTTCCTCCACCCTTCATCCTCCTAGGTGACATGAACGCTCATAGCCCTCTGTGGGGCAGCAAAAAAATAAACAATAGAGGACAGCAAATTGAACAACTCCTTACAGATTTCACCCTATGCAGTATGAATAACGGAGATAATACTTACTTCCACTATCCGACTAAATCCTTCCACGCCATAGACCTTGCAATTTGCTCTCCATCAATTCTTCCCTTGTATAATTTCTCTGTCTCCAGTGACCTACATAATAGTGATCATTTCCCGATTTTCCTCTCACCTTTGTCTAAAAATTCTGTTCCCAACTATACCATCCCTCGCTATATCTATGATAGGGCCGACTGGCAAAAGTTCACCTCATTGTCTACTATTCCCTCTATTCTAACTGAAGGCAATATTGACGAGGTCGTTCGTAACATTACTCTCATCATCCTTAAAGCTGCAGATGCCAGCATTCCCAGGTCTTGCAAGAGTCTCCGTAAGAATAAAAAACCGTGGTGGAATGAGAAATGCACCCTTGCCAAGAAGCAACAGCAAAAAGCATGGGGCCTCTTTCGGCGGTACCCCACAACCGAAAATCTCATCAACTTTAAAAAGGCAAAAGCCAGTGCACGTAAAACTAGGCGGCAAAGTCAGAAAGAGTCTTGGATACAATATGTATCCAGTATCTCTGCCTCTACCTCCAGTAAAGAGTTATGGTCGAAAACTCGAAGGGCCATGGGCATATACTCCAATCACACAATATCCTGTCTCTCCATCAATAACAATATTATTTCCGACACAAAAGGCATTGCAAATACTATTGGCCAAACCCTTGCCTCCACTTCCTGCAATACTTCTTATCCAAACACCTTCCTTACATACAAAAAACAGTCTGAACGGCAAAACTTAAATTTTAAAACCTCCTCCTACTTCTCCTACAATAGCACCTTAACTTTCAATGAACTCACAAAATGCCTACGACAATCACCCAATACTTCTCCAGGCCCAGACAATATTACCTATGAAATGATAAAACATCTTTCACATGACTCCTTACTTAACCTTCTGAAACTCTACAATAGAACATACTTTTCCCTCCTCCTGGAGAAATGCTGTAATCATTCCCTTTCCCAAACCTAACAAAGATACCTCAAATCCAAAAAACTATCGACCCATAGCTCTCACTAGCTGTTTATGTAAGCTTCTGGAGAAAATGATAAATGCTCGCCTTGTATATATCCTAGAGGCAGAGGGCTATTTGCACCCTCTCCAAAGTGGCTTTCGCAAAGGCAGGTCGACCATCGACAATATCCTCAACTTAGAGACTCAAATTCGTAATGCCTTTTTAAGGAAAAATCATTTAGTCTCAATTTTTTTTGACATAGAGAAAGCTTACGATAAGACCTGGCGATATGGTATCCTCCGTGATCTATACAACTTTGGCATCCGGGGCAACCTACCAATTTTCATAGAAAACTTTCTTTCACTTCGTAATTTCAAAGTACGGATAAACGGCACTCTCTCGGATACCTACGTACAAGAAGAAGGGGTACCGCAGGGCTCTGTCCTGAGCGTGACACTTTTTTCAATAAAAATTAATAATATTTTAAACCAGCTCCCTCCATCAGTTCATGGTAGCCTCTATGTGGATGACCTCCAGATTTCCTGCCAAGGGAAAGATATGCCTTTCATTGAGCGGCAACTGCAAACCGCTATCACTCGCATATTAAAATGGTGTAGTACCAATGGCTTCAATTTTTCTGCGGAGAAGACCATCTCCATACATTTTTGCCGGCAGCGTGGTCTTCACCCAGATCCTGAAATTTACCTCGGTCAGACCAAAATAGAAGTACATGACTCCACTAAATTCTTAGGTGTGATTTTGGACAGGAAAGCCACTTTTGGTAATCATATATCTTACATCCGCAACAAATGCGAAAGAAATCTCAACATTCTAAAGGTTCTCTCTAATACCTCATGGGGGGCAGAACGTGATGCCATGCTGCGGATATACCGTGCTGTTATCCGTTCTAGGATAGACTATGCCTGCTGTGTGTATGGATCTGCTTGCAAATCGATCTTAAGGAAACTTGACACAGTGCATCATACTGCACTACGTATTTGCTCAGGAGCTTTTAGGACCTCACCTATACAAAGTCTGTATGTCACATGCAATGAGCCATCCCTCACCCACATCCGTCATAAGCTTTCTTTGAACACCTACTTTCGCATCCTTTCCCATCCTTCGCACCCTTTAAAACATTCTTTTATCGACACTCATATGGATTGCTTTTATCAGAATCGCCCCACTTGCACTCCTCCTTTTGGGCTCAGAACACGCAGGAGTCTTACTGGTACCTGTTTAGCAGATGTAAAAATCTCTACTGGCTCTCCGCTTGACTTTCCACCATGGGACAACTCTGGCATCTCCTACTTAAATCCATTCAAAGGCTTTACAAAACAGAACACAGATCCCGAAATCTATCATCAGCTCTTCCGTGACCACAAAGCTCACTATCATGACTATGAATACCTGTATACCGATTGCTCGAAGTCGGAGTACCATGTTGGCTTTGCCTACACTAGTGGTTCTTATGCTTGTGGCTACACTCTCCCTAATTTTGTTTCAGTTTTTACAGCAGAACTCCTTGCCATTTATGAAAGCCTCCAGTTTATTTCTAGCTCAAATAAAAAGTACTTTATAGTTTATTCCGACTCTTTAAGTGTTCTAAAAAATCTCAAATCTGGTTCCCATTCTAATAGTCATATTGGTAAAGTCTTACATATGCACTGGCAACTTATAAATAGCGGATATAATATTCTTTACTGCTGGGTGCCCAGTCACATTGGGATTCAGGGCAATGAGGAGGCCGACTCTCTAGCTAAGCACTCTACCATCCCTTTTACAGGCTGTGTGCCTTACAGTGATATAAAATCCGAAATTTCTAACTTAATAAAAGACAACTGGTGTAATGATTGGAATACAGAAACAGAAAATAAACTGCATAAAATACACCCCACTCTCACCTACTGGCCCCCCCATCCCAATCGCAAGCATGACGTCATTCTGACACGTCTCCGCATTGGACACACCAGACTCACTCATAAACACCTCCTCCTGGGCGAGCCTGATCCAGAGTGCTCCTATTGTCATACTCAACTCACCATTCGTCATCTTTTAACCTCATGCACTGCTTTTAATATGTTTTACCAAATATTTTTTAACAGTTCTCATCCTAAACTTGACGATATTTTGAGTGAAAACCCACATTGGAATCTGTTTGCCTTTCTTAGACGTACTAATATCCTTTTTTCAGTGTGAAATGTCCAATTTTGTCTGACTGGTATCTGGATGGGAGCCCCCATCCAGATGTCTTTTTTTCACTTTTTATCTACTTTTAAAACTTTTGAATTTTACTTTTCACCTTTTTACTCTTTACCTTTTAGCTTCTACTAAGTTTTATGACACCTTCTACCTGAATACATCTTTATATGGTTTTAACTCATTGTCTGGCGCAGTATGTCCTTTCTGGACCTTGTGCCAAAAAAAAACAAACAAACAAACAATGAAATGCTAAAACACCTTTCTCATGATTCCTTGTCAAATCTACTTAAGCTTTTTAATAGAATCTGGAACGAACATACCTTTCCTTCCTCCTGGAGGAACGCCATAGTCATACCCTTTCCAAAACCCGGAAAAGACACTTCCAATCCTAATAACTACAGACCCATAGCCCTTACTAGTTGCCTTTGCAAACTGCTGGAGAAAATGATCAATGCACGCTTAGTTTACGTTTTAGAAACAGAGGGCCATATACACCCCTACCAAAGTGGCTTCCAAAGGGGCAGATCAACTGTTGACAACATACTATATCTAGAAACTCAAATTCGTAACGCTTTCTTACGACGGAACCACTTAATATCTATTTTCTTTGACATAGAAAAGGCATACGACAAGACCTGTAGATATGGTATCCTCCGGGATCTCCATAATCTAGGCTTCCGTGGCAACCTTCCAATCTTTATCCAGAACTTCCTTTCACTTCGAAATTTCAGAGTACAAATAAATGGCATTCAATCTAATAGTTTCGTCCAAGAAGAGGGCGTCCCTCAGGGCTCAGTCTTAAGTGTTACCCTCTTTTCAATAAAAATCAATAACATTCTCACTCAACTACCTCCATCTGTACACGGAAGCCTATACGTCGATGACCTTCAAATTTCTTGTCAAGGAAAGGACATGCGTTACATTGAGCGTCAGCTCCAAAACACCATCAATCGCATCCTAAAATGGTGTACCACAAACGGGTTTAACATTTCAGCAGAAAAGACTGTCAGCACGCACTTTTGTCGTTTACGTGGGATCCATCCCGATCCTGAGCTCTATGTGGGTAGCTCAAAACTAGAAATACGTGACTCCACAAAATTTTTAGGGATATACTTCGATAAGAAACTGACATTCACAAATCATATCTCATATATCCGCACCAAGTGTGAAAAGGACCTAAATATCCTAAAGGTATTAACCAACACTTCTTGGGGAGCGGAGCGTGACGCCCTGTTGCGGATCTACCGTGCAGTAATTCGTTCCAAAATCGATTACGCCTGTGGTATATATGGATCTGCTTGCAGGTCAACAATAAAAAAACTTGACACAGTGCATCACACCGCACTACGCATTTGTTCCGGAGCTTTTAGAACATCACCCATACAAAGTCTTTTTATCACTTGTCATGAGCCTTCTCTCACCCACATCCGTCACAAGCTGTCATTAAACAACTATTTTCGCATCCTTTCTCATCCATCCCACCCATTGAAGGACTCTATTTTGGACACTCGCCTGGACCGTCTGTATGGAAATCGGCCCTCATGTACTCCTCCCTTTGGACTAAGAATGCGTAGGAGCCTTGTTGGTACCCAACTGGAGTATGTCAAAGTCTCTCCTTGTTCCCTTCATGAAATTCCGCCATGGACTACACTGCAGACGTCGTACCTCCAACCATTCAATGGCTTCACAAAACAGGATACAGACCCAAAAATTTATCAACAGTTATTCCAAGATCACCAAAACACATATAAGAAATATACACTGATGGTTCAAAATCTGATAATTATGTTGGCTTTGCCTTTGTCGAAAATAACCATACCTGCAGCTATACTCTTCCTCCGTTCTGTTCCATATTTACAGCTGAATTACTGGCCATCCATGAAAGCCTTTTATACATTTCTAGAATGAAGACCAACAGATTTACCATCTACTCTGAATCCCTCAGTGTACTAGAAAATCTACAATCAGGCTCCACTACTCATAGCTATATTCCCAAAGTGCTACACATGCACGAACAGCTGACAAATCGTGGGTACGACATTCTCCTCTGCTGGGTACCCAGTCATACTGGGATACCGGGTAATGATAAGGCGGACACATTAGCCAGGCATGCTACAATCCCGTATACTGGCTATCTCGCATACGAGGATATAAAGTCTGGCATTTCTAGCATAATAAAAAGCAGTTGGATCAATAAATGAGCAGGTGAAACCGAAAACAAACTGCATTCTATCCGAACTGATCTCACTCATTGGCCATCCCTTTCATATCGAAAGCAGGATGTTATATTAACTCGTCTCCGCATTGGTCACACGAGACTCACCCACAGACACCTACTCCTGGGTGAACCTGCTCCAGAGTGTTCACATTGTCATACTCACCTTACCATTCGTCACATTTTACCTTCTTGTACAGCTTTTAATAATTTTTACCAAATATTTTTTAACTGTTCTCATCCCAAACTTGACGATATATTGGGTGAAACCCCTCACTGTAATTTATTTTCATTTCTTCGACGTATCAATCTGTTTTACTCAGTGTGAAATTTACACCTTTCTCTGACTGGTATCTGGATGGGAGCCCCCATCCAGATGTCCTTGGCTCACTTTTATCTACTTTTACCTTTCTACAATTAGATTTTATCAGTTTTAGACCTTACGGATTTTAGCTTTACATGTTTTATACAACAACTTTTACGCGAAAGCGTTATTTTATTCTAAATACACATAGTCTGGCGCAGTATGTCCTTTCTGGACCTTGTGCCATTAAACACCAACCAACCAACCAACCAACCGAACTCTCTTACTCAGGGAGGTATTAATGCAAAATTTTTTGTTATCAAATGTCAGGAAGGAAACTTTAGTCAAACATCCCCATTTCTAATTCACAAGTCAATAATTGCTAATGTTGGAGAAGTTTCTAAAATTAAAAAAATACGATCAGGAGACATCTTAATAGAAGTAACTAATAGCAAACAGGCAACCAACATCATGAAATTAAAAACTATTGGCCAAAAATCTGTTACTGTGTCACCCCATAACACACTCAACTCATCAAGAGGCGTCATATCCGAACCTGACCTGTTAAACTGTTCTGAGGATGAAATCCTTGATAACCTAAAATCTCAAAATGTTTGTGCAGTTCGCAGAATCACTATAAAACGGAATAACCAAATTCTAGAAACAAAACATATCATTTTAACATTCCAAACTCCCAAACTTCCGTCGCACATTAAAGCTGGCTACCTTTCATGTCCTGTTAGACCATACGTACCCAATCCAACTCGTTGTTTTCAATGCCAAAATTTCGGTCACACAAAAACCTCCTGTCGTGGTTCCCCAGTATGTGCCCGTTGTGGTACGTCTGGCCACGACAGTGATACATGCTCTGCCCCACCCAAATGTATTAACTGCAAACAAGATCATCCGTCTTATTCCCGTTCCTGTCCAAAATGGACCTATGAAAAAGAAATACAGTCCTTGCGTCCCACACAAGGACTATCTTACCCAGAAGCCCGTAAAATAATAGCCTCCCGCACTCCTAAACCTGGTCAGTCTTATGCTACAGCAGTAAAAACTGTCAAATCAATTGCTGTCCAAACCGACCTACCGAAATCCGTACCTGTCTCTCCATCTACTTCTATTCAAAATGCAAAAAAATCACATTCTACTCAAAATATCACATTCACTTCTCCTCAAAAACGCACACCCAAGAAAATGCACCAAAGCAATCC
>JAWZYV010002596.1:0-14860 GCA_038373885.1 Cheiracanthium punctorium | reverse complement strand
TTCATAAAAGTGGAGTTCATTACAACAATACTTTACTGCCATATTAAGAACAACACAAAAAAATGTTTGGTGTATTTTTATTTAAAATATTACTTTGTTGATAAAATAATTAATTGATATAAATATGTTTATTTACCTATGGGACCACCAGTAAAATACACAAGATAAAGCATACTGTAAAATAGCTCATTTCCAGCACACATAACGAAAAGGACAGGCTAGAACATAAAATGAAGTAATATATTACTGTGATACATCTATATAAAGTTTTCAAAGACATAAAAGAAGTATGTTAACAAGAAAATAACAAACAGGAAGATAATCCAAATTTAAAATATTTACCCTGGAAGTATAATAGATCCTTATCACAGGATTTGCAGATGCATCAATGAATTTATGACTGGTTTTTCCTTGCATCAAAGATCTAAAAATTTAAATAAATGAGTAAACTGTAGATGAAAAATGTTTAGAAATGCTATACATACATATATAAAGCTAAAACAATACTGATACTTAATAACTAATAGGAATAGAATGTATACAGCACCAGTAATAGAAAAACATTAGAATAACGTTTTCTACATGCTTGACATGCCGTCGTCTGAGCTAGAGTAGGAAGGCAAAAATTTGCCCAGTATAAAGAGAAAGAGTGGAGTTTCAGGACAGTGGCTTCGAAAACCAATGAGAGAGCAGGGATCAGACGAGAGTGTTTCAGAGAGCCAATAAGAAAGCAGGAAATTAAGGTGACATTGAAAAGCGGGATTTCCTATATTCAGAAAGAGGAGGAGCAGCGAAATCATGATTACTCTAGTTAATGTTGCATGTCAGAAGCACCCTCTTCTGATCCCTGCAATCTCTCTTTGGCTCTTGAAACTACTCTCCTGAATCTCTGCACTTTCTATTTATACTGAGCAAATTTTTACCTTCCTACTATAGCACTGATGACGGCATGTCAAGCATGTTGAAACCGGCATGCTAAGGCTTTTAATTAGTGGTGCTGTATGCATTGTATTCCTATTACTTATTTATATCTGTGCCAAGTTAGGTTAACATACTTATTAATACTGATACTTAATTACACACTTAACCCTTCGATGCACAACTATTTTTACATTGATGTAGAAAGATCTGACCCTATGATCTAAAACGTGAAGATCCTTGTGTAGCTATGTCATCCTTAAGTATTTGATTGAAATCAAATTTATTGATCAAAACATGGAAAATTGAATTAAACATTTTTGTGACATCAGTCAAAATGCCAGAATTTTGTGTCCTCACACTGAGGACACCACTTAACCCTTTAACGTGCAGTGTCCTCACCAGGAGGACACCAAACTGACGTTTTGACTGTAGCCAGTCACGAAGAATAGATTTGATTTCTATAAAAATAGTTGCGGGTGACATAGCCCCACAAGAATCCTTTACTTTTTACGACGTCATTTCCAGTAAAAAAAATGTCACGATTATTTTTAACAGCACTGACATCTGCTGAAAAATGGAAGAACGCAAGAACAGCTGGATAGATTGCCGAATTCTGAAAAAAGGGTAGCCGTTGCTATTGCTCAACTTAACTACCAGATAGATGGCAGATGATCGAAACGTTCATCACATGCTACAGATCTAGAGACCCTTTTTTGACGACAGCTGTCATCAAAAAAGGGTTTCTAGATCTGTGGCATGCGATGAACGTTTCGATCGTCCACCATCTTACTGGTAGTTAAGTCGAGCGATAGCAATGGCTACCCTTTTTTCAGCATTGGGAAAGGGTTGCGCCTCAAAGGGTTAAGAGATTAAATACTGATTAAATGATTAAGCATATATTGACCATTTTAACTTTGTGGGTGGAGGGCAGTAAGCATGTCAATTAGTAAAAACAGAATTTAAGATAAAACTAAATTTTATATTCACATTAAAAAGAAAAATGCGTATGCATAATTATTTGTTATGGGTCATTCCATGTCAATTCAACCAAGCCATGACACCCACCGACTCGGATTTTGATGAAACTTAGTGAGTTTAGTCTTTCTATACAGAAAAGTAGCCACATCAATTTTTTCTTCTCAATCTAGTTTAGTTTTCATTTTACAGGCAATCGAAATTTTGAATGTTTGGTATTTTTCAAATTCTGACGATTCTGCTCTTTGACTGAAAATAATTTGTATTTCATTTATTTTTCAGTCAAATTTTATAAAAATTTACAGTAATATTAATTAAAGCATGAGGATTCCAGAAAAAAATATGAAAAAATTCCAAGTAATATTTCAAAAATAGAAAAAAATAATTTCTGTGAATTTTTTTCAAAAAGTGTGTAATATGTTAAAGTCAATATCAACCAAAGGGAATATAATAATGAAAAAAAATGGTTTTTCCTAATGATCTTAGAAGTGTGTTCTGTCATTTAAAAAAATAAAATTAATGGCTTTTTTCATTTTTTTATATTTTTGGCTTAAAAATATATCTGCCTCATTGTTTTTTCATTTTTTTAAAATTTATTTTCCCACACTATTACCAAATAAATGAATGTACTTAAAAATATAAATATCTTAATTTGCTCATAAAATGCTTTTAATTTTTATTTTAATTACAAAAATGCTACTTTTTACAGAACTCATTACATAGCACCCTATTCAAAAGTGTTCTCTTTTAATCTTTCTTCCAGCTTATATAATGTTCTCCTATTGGAAAAGTGAGACACAAATCCTGCTTTTTCTACACAAATCATAATTCAATAAAAAGGGTGTTCCCCTTTATATAGGGGATTCCCCTTTTCTTTTCTACTCTATTGGTTAAAGGCATTTTTTTAGTGGTCTGTCAATCTGTGTCTTATGATTCTTCAGTGTGCATCTAGTTATTCTGTGCTTAGAGCTGCTTATGTTTACATGTTTTGGTTAGAAAAATGAAGGATAAGTGTAGTGTGGGAGAGTTAACATTAACTGATTGCCACCAATTTAGTTATGGAGCACAAAAAGCTATAGAAAATGTTAATGATTTATCTGAAGATGAACAAATTCTTCTAAAGCTAAGAACTGAATCTGAACATGAATTGCATACTATTTGTCTGCATCACAAAAGTATATTTCTAAAATAGTTTGAATTTCTACAAAAGCTATGTTGTGATCCTATCAAAAGACATAAAGAACCTATTAAAAAAGCATTATGTGCAATAAATGTCCAATAGAGTGAAATCATAATGGCCAAAGGATACAAAATCAAACCAGGACAGAAACTCTGCTCATCCTGTAGAAATCTTTTATTGAAAAGTGAAGAAAGTAAAGCTGCAAGTAATGATGAAAAGGAATGTTTAAGCAAAGATGATAGTGATGAAAAAGAGGCTTTAAGTCATGATAGTGATGATATAGGATTACCATCTGAAGAACTTTTTGAATTAGAAAAGGAAGAGACATTAAATCTGTTAAATGCATCTCTTACAGAAGCTGGTTCTTCCCCTCTAAAATTGCATGCTCTCAGTGAACACAATAAAAAACATTATGGAAAAAGAAAATTGGAACAATTGCAAAAAAAATGTGAAACAGAAGAAACTATACAACAAAAAGCAGCTGATATGGATAAACTTACCGAAATTATGAAAAAAGAATTACAATTAACATCAAAGAAAAAAAAATTCAAATACTAACAATTCCTGCTTCTCTTATGTGGACAAGAAAGAAAATAAAAGAAACATTCATGGTATCTGATTATTCAATTCGACAAGCTCAAAAACTTGTTAAAGAAAAGGGTTTTCTGGCAGAACCAAGTCCTAAATGTGGGAAAATATTAAATCCAGAAACTGCTATATTAGTTAAAAAATTTTATGAAAGTGATGACCATTCCAGAGTTTTGCCTGGCATGAAAGACATTGTGAGTATAGGAAGAAAGCAATATGAGAGAAAATATTTGATCCTGAGTAACTTGAAAGAGTTGTACTGGAATTTTAAGTGTGCTTATCCTGGTGTTAAAGTGGGATTTTCAAAATTTTGTTCTTTACGACCAAAATGGTGTGTTTTGGAAGGTGCCAGTGGTACCCATGCAGTCTGTGTATGCACAATACACCAAAATGTAATACTGCTTATTCATGCTGCACAGATTAAAGAACAGTATAGAATAAAGTAATACAAAGTAGTAATACAAAGACCTAATAAAGTTATTACTATGCGAAGAACCTAAAAGGGAATGTAAACTGAGGCATTGCAATGAATGCCCATCAAATCAAAATCGTATAAGTTTTTTAGAAAAAAAATTTGGAGATTATGATGAAAATGACACTATTGAATATAAACAGTGGATTTCTACTGATAGGACAGAAATGATAAGTTGCTCATCCCAAATTTATGCCTTTATTGAAGATCTGGCTGCCAAATTAGAAAAACTAATTCCTCACTCATTCATTGCTAAGTCCCAATCTTCATATTTTAAAAGCCTTAAAGAAAATTCCTCTACAGATATTGCCACTGTTTTATTGGACTTCAGCGAAAATTATTCCTTTACAATACAGGATGAAGTTCAGGGGTACCATTGGACATCTGCTTCGTGTACTGTCCATCCTGTAATAATACACTGCAGAAATGCTAATGGAGAAAAAGTGGTGTCATCACACTGTGTGATATCAGATGATTTAAAACATGATGTTTCCATGGTGTATGGAGTTCAAAAAAACTATTGTTGAATTCACTAAAAAAAACTACTCACAAATCAAAGAATTTCACTATTTCAGTGACGGTTGTGCAGGACAGTATAAAAACAAATTCAATTTTATGAACCTTTGTCTGCATGAAAAAGACTAACATAAAAAGCCAATGGTCATTTTTTGCCACTAGCCATGGCAAAACTGAATGTGATGGGATCGGGGGAACGGTGAAAAGATTAGCTAGAAAAGAAAGTCTCCAAAGACCTTTAGAAAAACAAATAACGACACCAAGTGATTTTTTTCATTTTTGTAAGGATAATATTGCAAAAATAAATTTTCATTTCATTACTAAAGACTCTGTAGACTTAATTCGATCTAATCTTAAAAATTGCTTTAAAGATGTTGCAACTATTCCAGGGACAAGAAGTTTCCACAATTTTAAGCCACTAGACAGTACAGGAACTGTGGAGGCTAAAAGAATCAGCAGTGACGAGAAAAGCAGTTTAACTTACAAATTGAAAGACAAATGCACAACATATGCGACAGTAAATGACTTATACATCGCAATGTTGCCTGTTTATATGATAATTTTTGGGATTGTTACCGACATCAATGAAGAAGAAGATGCTACAATTAAATTTTTGCATCCCCAAGGACCCTCACCATCATTTTATTGGCCAAAGCGAGAGGATATCTGCCCCGTGCCAATTCCACATCTGCTTGCTGTTATAGACCCTCCAGCAACATCAACTGGAAGAGTATCAATTCCCTTCAGACTGTATGAAGATGATCCAAGAAAGAATGAGTAAAATTAAAGAGCTTAAATAGTACTGATTGGAAAATATTCAACGGAGCCAAACATTTCTGCTATGGTATTTTTTAGTTAAATTTTACTTCAATATTATGTATTGTATAATATAAGCATTTTCTATTTGTCAAATCCATTTAAACTAGAATTATAAAGGTTAATAAAATACTAATCATCATGTTACATAAAAGAAGTTTGAAAACGCATTTAAATTGAATCAATATTTCAGAGACAATAAAGTAAATAAAAAATATTTTGTGAATAATAGAAATAACAAGCTGATTTAATAGATGCTCAATGTTTGATAAAATAATACATTAAAAATTTTGTTTGCAAGTCTTTTTTCCAGCAAATAATATATAGCTATGTAAACAAATTGGGTAATGAGATTTTTTTTTTTTTTTTTTTTTTGTAAATGTAGTTTTAAATATATATATAAAGAAATGAAAAAGCCATCAATTTTATTTTTTTTAATGACAGAACACACTTCTAAGATCATTAGAAAAACATATTTTTCTTGGTTATTATATTCCCTTTGGTTGATATTGATTTTAACAAATTACACACTCTTTAAAAAAAAATCATAGAAATTATTTTTTTTCTATTTTTAAAATATTACTTGGAATTTTTTAATATTTTTTTCTGGAATCCTCATGCTTTAATTTATATTACTGTAAATTTTTATAAAAATTGTCTGAAAAATAAATGAAATACAAATGATTTTCAGTCAGAGAGCAGAATCGTCAGAATTTGAAAAATACCAAACATTCAAAATTTCGATTGACTGTAAAATGAAAACTAAACCAGATTGAGAAGAAAAAATTGATGTGGATACTTTTCTATACTAAAGGACTAAACTCACCAAGTTTCATCAAAATCCATGTCGGTGGGTGCCAAAATGTCATTTTTTTGGTTGAATTGACATGGAATGACCCTTATCTCACTCAATAAATTTCACTGAAAGAAATAAGGCTACAATTTGAAATGATCTTTTAGAATATATATATTTAACCATTAAAAAATTTTCTCCTCAGAAACGTACTAAGCACTTGTAATGCAAGAAAAGTGATGATTAAAGTTTGATAACTTAAGGTTGTTCTTTTAGGAAATGATGTAAATTTTGAACAACTGATTCTTTAAAATTAAATTATGCTTTAGACTCGTAACAATTCACAATATTTCTTCAAAAGCAATACAATATACTTTCACAAGCAAGACCGACATAAAGTGACAAGTGACCGACATAATTTGTTTGTTTTTAAAAGCCTTGCGACTTTTTTTTTTTTTTTAACAATAGCAGTTTTACTTATTAATTAACTTATTAAAAATAGTAAAAATGCCCATTTAAAACTCTTATTTTTCACTATTTCATGATATTTTTGTTTTCTTCTTTTCTATTCTACAACTTGCTACAAAAACAAGTTTTATGTAAATCTTCATTATTTTTCTTTGCACAAATACAATATGAAATTTAATGTTGAGTAAAAGATGCTTTAATTACATCAGTTCCAAATCATACAGATAAAAGAAAGTATATTTAGAGTTAATGTGTCTGCAATGGAGTTAACCAAATACAGTGCATTTAACAGCAGTAAAAAAAAAAAAAATAGCAGGACACATATTAAAGAAGAATCAAAGCAATTATTAAATAAAGAAAATAACATTTATATTAAAATGAAAAAGCAATGGGGGTAAGAAAGAACTGTACACACACACACATTAAAAAAAAAAAAAAAAAAAAAAAAAAAAAAAAAAAAAAAATTCTTTCAATAAATATTTTTTGCCTCAATATTCCCTTTTATCACAGGCGTGTTTCCATTTTATCATGAGCGAGCTTTTTATTTTACAGTAAGCTGTTACCCGATTAATACTACATGCCATCTTTAAGTTTTTCTTTCATTGCTTATTGTTATCAAAACCTACGGTCTTGTAGTGATCACATTAAGTGGCACTTGCTGCATATTTTTTAATTTGCATCTATAAAATATGTATTAATAAAAACAATACTATAAAAAATTGGAAGATTTTATTTTCGGCTGATTCAGATGAATTACATTTCAGTCATTTCTATCAGAAAAAACTGATTTGAGATACATAAATTAGGGTGACCAGAAAGTAACGTCATTTTTTGTGTGTCAATTTTTACTTAAGGAAAACTACTGAAGCTAATAATACAAAATTTGGCATGTATGTGGGTTTTTTAACATAGGTACTAGATTAGACTACCTTTTCCAAAATTCGCAAACCATAAGGAGCAGGGGCCAAAAAAAAATTTTTTTTAAATACATACCACGTAATCTCAAAAAAAAAAAAAAAAAAAAAAAAAAAAGAAAGAAAGATAGCTATAAATGCTGCTGCACTCACAAATATCTAAAAATTAATTTGAGAACATTTTGATATTCCTCCTCCAAAGAGGGTAGATCTCAAAAAAGTGGGATGTACGTCGCAGAACAATTAAGGGGAAGTGTCCTTTATGCTATCTCTTTTCTCTTCACTTTTCATATCTACTTTGTATTTTACCGTTACCTGTCAGATTTGGACAAAATGCCTGCTGAACATTTGCAACTGTTTGACATCATGTTGCAGAACACTGGATATAATTCTGCTTCTGGGATGGGAGGATGAGCATCTTTCTTATTATTTAATATATACATATGTGTATGTGTGTGTGTGTGTATATATATATATATATATATATATATACAGGGGCGTAGCAGAAATTTTTCATGGGGGGGGGGGGGTTACGACTACTGCAACTCATATATATGTATACGTGTGTGTGATAATGTAGAGAAGAATATACATTTTGAATGGCAAAAAATTCCTCATGGGGGGGGGATATGACCCCCCTAACCCCCCCCCTTGGCTACGCCTCTGTATATATATATATACACACACACACACACACACACAGGGTTTTCCTCAGGCTTTTCTGGCTGGGTGCACTGCCCAACAAGGTTTTCCGTCAAGGTTCGACAAGGCAATATAATTATAGGCAAAGAATATAATTGCAAGGCAAAGAATATAATTGCAAAGCCATTAATTTGATAGAAATACAAATTGCATCTTTATGACACTGCTCAGCTGATAAAAACTTCTGGAACAGAAACAATTACGAAACCTATGTTAAGGCTCAGCTTGCTCGTAATTAAAAACTTGTTAAAAATTATTTGTTTGAACTTAAAAAAAAAAAAAAAAAAAAAAAAAAAAAAGACATTACTTTCCGGTTTCTCTAATACTTTGACAAACAAGCTCAGCCAGGAGAAAATTAAACTCTTCTCACAAGGCAACACAGTACTGAGATTTAATGGTGCATTTATTGTCTTCATTAAGAGTAGCTGCTATTAATGATTTATGCACTGTGTACCCTATTTTAACAAGGGATCCTACTGAAGTCTGATAAAAGTAGGTCACAAAGGCTCATTATCTTGAGAAATAGGGATTTTTGCATATGCAAAACATATCATGCATGTATTTTTTGCACCACAGTCAACAAAATTCAGTAATATAAGTAAAAATAAAAAGGGCTGTACACACGCTTGCTGATGAATCCAATGACTTGCAATGTCAATCGTCATACTTAGTTGAAAGAGCAGCATCCACTTGGGATAAAAGCTAGACAATGTCACCAATAAGCACATAGTGGCACATCGATCCGTCAACTGATCCAACATAGCTCCAAATTTAGTTCCTGAAAAATTCAAAAAGACAAAGTGAACTAGGGATGCACCGAATACCCTATTTTGCCGAATAACGAATATTCAGTTAAAATTCTAACCGAATACCGAATACTTGGTTAAAATTTATTAAACCTTTATTAAACTTAGATTATGCAATGATTTATTTAAAATGATCATGCAATGATTAATTTAATTAGTTTTTTCTTAAACAATATTTCATATGGTGTAAAACTTCAAAAATTAAAATGCTGCAAAATTTAATATCCAAGTGCGTTTCCTTTATACATTATTAATAACTTTTTTAAATATTAGTGAAATGCTGGTAACATTTTTACCAGGATATTTTATTTAAAAAAATTAGCAGTTAATTGACTTTACATATTTATGAACACTTAATGTTATGAGTTTTTTTTTCCTGGTTACTGTTTCAAATTTAAATCAGCTAGTAATAGCAAGGCTAATGTAATGTGTCATGAGATTTAAGAAAAATTTAAAAGCAACAAAATTCAAATTTAACACCCGAGTGGTTTCTCTTACATTAAAACTAATTTCATTGTGATATTAGTTTTTTGTGTGATTGTGTAAAGCTATGTTAGTGTTATCTGCCAAGGCTGGGGGTGCCTTGGTAGGAGGACTTTTTAAGGGTTTCTAATGCTTATTCACATGTGATATTAGTAAGTAACAACTTGAATCAGTTTAGTACTATGGTACTATACCATATCTTTGATTCATGATATAAAAAATATGTATTTGTTTACCAATTGGTGAATACTTAAATTTGTTTACTATTCTGTTGCCGAATATTTAAGTATTCGGCCGAACCGAATATTCGGTTTGTTTGCTGAATAGGCAGTATACCGAATACCACCCGAATATTCGGTGCATCCCTAAAATGAACCTAAATAAACCCATATTTATGCATCTTAAATTGTACTCTTCTGACAGTGTTCCCATTTCTTTTCAAAAAAGAGAAGGGATTTATCAAAAAAAGAACCTTCTTATGGAGAAAAAGAGTACTTTTTTGTAAAGAAAGAGGCAATTTTCCAGACATGCTACTAGATTCTTTTTCTGTACAGATAGTGTTAAAATAAATTATATCACACAAAAACATCCTATGGTATCTTCTCTCAACACTTCTGTTTGATTTTGCATGCATTCTTATTTAAAATAATTATATTAAACTTTCTATCTTTAGTCTGCTATAGAGTTTACAAATTCTTTAGCTTTTTCTATTCGAAACGGCTGAATGAAAATGTGAAGGCAAAAGCCAAGTCCCTCCCTACCTTGCACATGCTTGGAAAAAGATGATGAAATTTCAAGGGAGAAATGTAGACTGGTTTTGCAACCCCCCACCCCAGGAGATTGCTACCGGAGGGTAAAGACTACCCAGGCGAGAGAGAAATTCGGAGAAGAACAGCGAGCTGAGACCTTGGAGAGGACTCCTGGCATCTTGAACATTCAATGATTTTTTTTTTAAAGGATCAGCGGTCAGTCATCGACTCGCCAAGAAGGTTAGCAGAGATGTGGGGTCTTTCAAAAAGAACTCCATCAAGAGTGTGCATTCCAGTCAGTTTTCTTTGAGCAGCAAGACCCAAAAGGTATCTTTATCCAGATTAATTAGATACCATTTTTAAGAACCTGCATAAATTATACTTATTTAATCCAGAGATTTGTAATATTGAATATCATTAAATGTTGTTATTACTATTTAAGTCTCTCTGGACTTTATATAATTGCTAAGCGTACTCCAAAATGCTATACTGACAATTACCAGCAGATTTTATGGATAAGCGCAGGGGAGTTAACATTTAAAAAGATATTGTAAGTGATTTTTATGATTACTTATGGTTTTTTTCTAATGCAGAGCCACAGCATGATAATTTTAATACATTCACTCTATATTTTTGAGCATTCACCAGAAAATAAAAAATTGGGGGGGCATAAAAGCACCTTCCCCTGCAAGCCACTCAACTACATTATTCAGGGAATCCCCACTAAGCTAAAATTGCAGTTTTTTTTCTCATTCTAGGATCATAATTTTTTAATGATGTCCAATCAGATGCCTTGTTAAATATTTATTATATTTCATATTAAGTATTAGAATTAAGTTTTCCTTTGCAGTAAATACCGATGCAAATTACTTTATCATTTCATAATTTGTAAAATACTTATCCTTTAGGGATGTTGATGACTAATTTTAAAAATTAAGCTTGGAAAAAAAAAGACCACTTAACTTTTAACAGGGTAGTCAGAGGGGATACCTTCCACTTCACATGTTGTGGTGAGGGACCAAATACACTTTTTGTACACCCCACACCTGCACTTTTCAAAACCAGGCACCTGCCAAGACAGGGCAGGGGCTTTTTACAGGGTTTCTACAGATTTCACAGCTTTTGTTTCCCTGACTTTTTATCTAGCTTGCCTTCCTGAATTTTGCATTTCTATTTTTAATATTACATCCTTTAAGTAATAACTTTTTATATATTTTGCCTCTTTTTTACAAATAATAATAATAAAATCAATATACAAAAAATATTATTTGACATCACTGTTTTCTAACAAAAACCATGCTTGATAATAATTTAGGATAAAATTACGAATATTTCAACTGAACAAGATATGTTAATAAAGGACACATTTAAAAATTATTTATAAGGTTAAATAAGAAAATGAAAATAAAACAATTTCTACAAGTAGGTTTAAACAGGAAGTATTTTCTTGATTTTGCTGTAAAATTCAAATATTCTTGGATTTCCCTGGGATCTTTCTTCAATTTCTTCAAATTTCCCTGACTTTTTCCCCAAATTCCTGACTAAAACTTATTTTCCTGACTTTCCAGGTCTGTAGAAACCCTGTTTTACCCTTCAAGTGTATGAGAAGAGAGGTCAAACTATATAATCTGTCTCCACAATATACTGAAGTTAAAGCATTATTATACTGTGAGCTTCAGCTCAACTGTAACTTTAAAACTGTTCTGATAAAATAACTTTGGATTCTGATGTCGATCAGTGACAAAATTATGTATGGTGCATATTTAAAAAATTATTTTCTAACACCTAAAAGTTGTCATCATTTGATATCTAGCAGAACTTGGAGGCACAGTCAATAACAGGGATGTGCCAGCTGAAATTAAATTTTGGAGTAATTTGTGGAGCAAGAAAAAAGACATTTTTGGAGCAATTTGGAGCAAGAAAAACAGATTAGTGGAGCAACTTGGAGCAAGAAAAAGTCACTTTTGGAGCATAAGAATGTCAATTTTGAAATACAAAATTTATTTTTGGAGGGAAAGAGAAAAGTCATTAAAGAATGCCAATCAAAAAAATGAAAATTAAGGAGGTTCTTAAAAACTCTTATAACAAAAACCAGTCTTTTTTTTCGGGGGGGGGGGGGGGAGTCAGAAGCTTACGAAATAAATAAAAAATTCAGTTATTTTATACATTGCTATACAAAATATCTATTTTAAATCAAAAAATACAATATTAAAAAAATTGCTATTTTTAATATTGATAAATACAATACTTACTAAACTATATTAACCCATTTACGCCTAGCGTCCCTTTTTCGGGATGGCATTTTCACTATCAGTCGAAAGCGTTATTTATTTTTCCTAGCCTTTATTCACGAGTATAGAACCTCAACTCCACATAATATTTTAACATGACCCAGTAGGATGTTGACATTTCAATTTTTATACATAATGATTTTAAAAGAAATCATCCCTTGCTCAAGAAGTTGACATAAGAAATGTATCTATTATTGGTGGTATTAGCAAAAATCAAAGAAAGTCTCAAAAATATCTGAGCACAAATGGGTTAACTACCATCAGCAACTAATAAAAATTTGGTAACAAAAAAATTACAAATTTATATAAAATTAAATTTAAAACAGAGGTCAATTTTTACTCTTAAGGCATTGGAGGTTTAAACAAAGGGATGCCAAAGAAAAAATATTCATTTTAAAGATTAATAGAGAAAGATTGAAATTAGAATGCTTAGAATGTGTGATGACTTTTGTAAAAATTCGGGAGATTTACAAACGTTTAAACATATATGAAAAAATTAAAAATGTAGCAGTTTTGCTGAATTTGGAGCAAAAATGTCCAAAAACGATCTTTTTGTAGCAGATTGGCACATCAGGGTTGATTTGGCACAATTTGGAGCAATTGGAGCAGCTGGCACATCCCTGCAATAATGATTAGGGAAATTACGAATGAAGTGTACTTGTGGAATTGATTTTAATGTACCTGCATCTGAAGTTTCAGCTGAAAGATCTGTCAGTGCTCAGAAGAGTAAAAATCTTTTTGCACATGAACATGACTCAAAAACACCTATACATCATTCATAAAACATAATACTAATTTTGTATGTATTGATCATATAAATAGAAAAATGTCACATGCACACACATACACAATTAACCCATTTCTACTACCAATAGTCTTATTTCTTGATTTTGAGGACCCCTTTCACTAGGGGCACAGGGCATTTGCACATGCCTCTACCCAACATTGTCTCAGAAACTTTTCATTTTTAACATCAGTTTGGAAATTATAAAGAAACATCCCTTTTCTGCTTTTAAATTCGTTATGTGACATCCATCCCTCCAAATTTTCAGTCATGCTATGCCTATGATCTTTGATGCCCCTCCCCCATACTTTTCAAAATGTTAGAATGTCCCACATACAGTAGAAGACCCAAAATCCGCACAGCTTTGTTCCAGACCTTGTGCAGATTTTAGAATTTTGCGGATTTTGGGTCAAAATAGGAAATTTATTCTATTTCCCTCCACCCCACGCAGAAAAAAAAATAAATAAAATAAAGATCAAGAGAAACAAATCATGTTACTTATTATCAGAATCATAATATAAAAATACAGTGGAATAATACAATATACAAAATTATGAGATTATAGTTCAACTTATTTAAACATGTATATTCAATAGTAGTTTAGGACTTTGGGATGTTCTAATTATAGTTTTTTTTTTTTTTTTTCATTATTTCCTGATCTGTAACACAGCTTTGCTGCTCTACAAATCTGAGATATTTCTTTCTCAGAGCCTAACCTTGATTAAATGTTATTTTATCAACTTTTTGATCATCCTCATTTGTTACTGTGTCATGTGATCATAATTGAGTGTTAATTGTGTCACTGTCAGTCATTTCAAGGATATCAATGTTACCATGAGAGCTCTCAAACTCTTAAAATATTTTTTTCAAGTGGGAATAGCTCATTCAGTTTTACTTTGTGGCTATAGTGCAGTTTTCCGAGCTTGCAGCTGGCAGGGCAGATTTCATTGTTTACATTGAAATGACAGTGCGGATTTTAGAGCCTTGCAGATTTCGGGTCGGCGGATTTTGGGTCTTCTACTGTATTTCCAGAATATACTGCAATGTGAATTTCAAGAATATAGTCATTTTAGCATTTTATAAATAAAAAAATCTCTCTTTTTTTAAAAATCATAAATGTGTTCAAACCTAGTTCTAAAGTCTGTCTTACTATACACAAGAAATTGTGGTTAAGTCAAGCAAGATTATTGAACAAAAACAAACCTTGGTTTAACCATCTAGCAGCATAACCATCAATGGCATCTAAAAATCCACTTAACAAATAACATATCGTAGCTTTGATGTGATCCGTCGGCATAAAATAAAATGAAATTATGGCAAGCAATATACGAACATAGCCTGAAAGAAAGCAAAAAAAAAAAACAGTTAAGCATCATATAAGAAACAGTGATTTTTTGCTAAC
>JAWZYV010002595.1:0-15203 GCA_038373885.1 Cheiracanthium punctorium | reverse complement strand
AGTTTATCTCTCACGACGAACCAACTAGAACGGCCCCTCCCATGGAACCATAACTTATTTTGGAGCCCCCTACGAAGTCTGGGGCACGGGCCCCTAGTTACCCTTGGCAGCAGATATAAATCATAAAATCGCAGACCGTTTCTTGTTCTCTTAAACTGCGTCGCATTTGAATTCACAATTAGTCGTTTGTCAAGTGAAGTAAGTTGTGCCCGATCATAAAAATATGTTGTCTCTCTGATACTGACCTTCAAACACCAAAATTAGGTTCATTAAAATATAAATGAGAAACTGGCCCCAACCTGTGACAGGGCGGCAACTAAAGGGGGGGGGCAAGCGGGGACAAGCACTGGGAGACATTCTAAATTTAACGCCAAAATCAGTTATAGTTTCTTGGGATGGGGCGCGGCTCCATGCGAGGGGGCACACGGCCATGGGCGCCCATAAGGGGGGGCAAGGTAGGGAACTTCCCCGCCCCTAAAGTTTTAAGTTAATGTCTCATTATGTTAACAAATGGCAAAAACAGAAGTAAATTTGTTAAAAGTTTGAAATTTGCCCCCCTCTAGAAATTTTTTTTAAAGTTTGCCCCCCCCTAAAAAAATTACTGTGGGCGCCCATGCACACGACACTAATTATGGTTTTCCCCCGGATGGCATAAACTCTAATTGCAGCATTGCCTGTGAAAATGGCCTCTTTTTGCTCACTATTTACAGCAACAGGTCTTTTTTTTCTAACGCTGAACATTTTATTTCAGACAAGTTTAAAATCGCTGCCCCTTGATTTTTGCTTTCCTGAGAAATTATCTAGCTTGGCCATTTGGTAGAATCTGCCATCGTTCCTGTTGGGTTGAAAAGCTTCTGTGACTCTATTCTTTTGTTGATTTTTGCAGGGGAAGTTTTTTTTTTTTTTTTTTTTTTTTTTTTTTTTTTTAATCTGATAGTATATTTGGGTTATAAATGCATGATTTGGGTTCAAAATCATAACTTTGCCCCCTGACTTTTTAGACTAGGGGGCAATTTTTACAACTACAGGGGCAATTGCTCCCCCTTGGCCCCCCAGCCTATGTGTTAATTTATACATAGGTGTGTGTGTTTGTATGCATACGCCTATTTTCATTATGCTCTTTTTCAAAAAAATTTCCACGCCGCGGCGCGCCGAAGCGCACACACGTTTAAATTACGTATTCCCGATGCCGAAATGTCGAAAATAGGTCGATGAAAAATTACAGCAAAAAATAGCGTTTAAAAGAGATCAAACATACATTGTGTTGTCGACGTTACAAAGAGCCGTTCGATTTTGGTCAGGGAGGCGGCTATCTTCGACTGTTAATGTTGTTCGCCCTCACGAGGTCTATGATCCGTCAATACATCGCCGATTTTCCGCTCATGGCTTCAGCGGTCTGAGAGACCCTCCCAGCCAGCCAAGAAGAAACACGATGGAGCATCGAGAAATTTTTCAGCTTAGTTAATAGTCAGTTGAACGTCGAATAAACAGTGCAGGGGAGACAGAATTTACGGGGTCCTTTCTCACGACCTTTGACAGGTCCACCCCAACCGTTTTCTCAGAAAACAGATGCTTTTTTTTCTTTTTTGTGTGTGTATTCATTCATGGTTCGCGTGGCTCATACTTCGCAGTTTTTTATGCAAGGGCAGAACTCGCTCCAGCGTGTAGTCAGTGGCTGAGCTCAGCTGCGCTACACAAAATAGTAAAATTTCCATAGTTTTAACTATAAAAGTGGATATTTTTCAAGTATCTCTTGGAATATTTTTCAAGTTCAATGCTAACACGATTTATCGTTAGCTTCGCATATTAATAAGTTTGTCTGGCTCTCTTTAAATTGTGTTGGCCGGTGATGTTATTAAAGTTTTTCGAGGTAACTACAAATTTTAATTCCAGCCATCAAAATTTTAGAGGTGAGTTAAATAATTATTTAACTAATACTTATGTGCTTTGTTTCTTTTATTCATTTTCTTTTTAATTGATAATTATAAGTCTTCTTGTTTGTATTATAGAGTGAAATATAAAGGTACAATTGGTATAAAATCAACTGTTTACCTGAAGCATACGAAATATTTTTTCTCATTATAAGCACGAATTTACTTAATGTAAACGTACTAAAGAGTGCAAAAAATTATTTAATCTACTCTTAGAAACTATCTAAATACTTTCATATATTGGTTAAAAAGTAACCTTTTTTTATATAAAATAAGTAAATTATATTTACTATTAGTAAAATTGCATTTTAAACTGTATTAGTTAACTAAATTTACTAACATTTTATTTAATTTTTAAGTTACTTTTTCACCATCTTTCACCAATATATGAAGATATTTAGATTGTTTATAACATTGAATTAAACAGCGTACCCACACCCCTTTTATTGAATATACCTACAGTAAAAACAATTCATAAAATGTACCGGGGGGAAAAAGTAAACCCTTTAAAATGTAAAATAGAGACATAAGCTATTTATGAAAGTTACTGATCAATTAAATTCAAAAAACAAGATTATATTTTTTCTTTCATATATTTTCTCTGTGTTCAAATTTTTATGAATTTATATTTTGTAACTTTATCAAAACGATCAGAAGTTAATTTAAAACTTGTTATTTCTGCATATTGGATTAAAAATTATTTTTCATTAGCTAACAAACGAATAGTAAAATGTATTTTATAGAAAAATAAAGCGTTTCCTTTTAAACGGCAAAAGTGCACAAGATCAGAGCAGATTGAATTTCCATTCCTTCACGACGTATGTAAATGGTATTTGTCTATTCTCTGAATGTCTGGAATTGCGGCATAATTACTACGTTTATAAATGGTCAGAATTCGACAAATTCTGCGAAGTCTTTAAAGAACGACTTCTATTAGACGAATATAAGCCGGTTTTCTCTGTCCTGTTGGAGCGATTTGACAACGTATAACGTAAAATCAACCACTATGAGCTGAATTTTATAAACGGCTTCCGAGAATCTGTCTCCCTTTGCCGTTATAGCGACGAGTGTTCGACCAATATCGGGGATTTTCTCTTCCTGGCGGTCACCCTTTTCCATTCTTACGCCATAGTTAAGCGAGATTGTTATCTCTCACGGTCAACCCTCGCGGGTAATACGCCGTCTAGAAGACGGGCAAACAGGTGGACATATCCAAGGATTTTTAACGTCGATGATTACGTCGAAACTACGTCGACGGCGACGTTAATTCGATGTATCCCCAGCAAGCGCACACACGTATATATTACGTATTCCCGATGTACGAATATTTTTTTTCTCATAATAAGCACGATTTTACTTAATGTGAGCTTACTATAACAAAAGTCAACCATTATTGCATTATGGCTTAACTTAGAATGAAATAGGTTAAGCTTTTTTGTGCAAAGGTAATTTTTTTTCTTTTTAAATTGTATACTAATATGTAATCACCTAGTATGTAATATAAACCTGTTTGGAGTAGTAAAATTTAACAAATCAAAGAATTAAGAGAGATAAATGAAAAACTGTTTGTGTAATGAAGTAGACAAGATTTTTCTCGTGGGACGGGGGGGGACTAAAATTTATAGATAGAAAACTTGTTCTCATTTTATTACAGGGAAAAAGTCATAAAAAAAGCAGGCTTATTCGTCTAATAGGTCGTTCCTTGACGATTTCGTCGAATCCCGACAATTTATAAACGTACTAATTATACCTCAATTCTAGATAATTAGAGAATGTGTGAGTCACATACTATTTACATACATCGTGAAAGTATGGAAATTCAAGCAGTTCTTATCTTGCGCACATGCCGTTTTAAAAAAAGGAAACACTTTATATTTTTAAATATAAAACATTTTACTACTGGTTTTAGCTAATGAAAAGCAATTTTGAATTAAATGTTCAGTAATAACAAGTTTTAGATTAACTTCTAATCGTTTAGATGAAGTTATAAAATATATATTGATAAAAGTTTGAACATATACAAAAAATATATTAAAGTTAAAAATATAATCTTGATTTTGAATTGAACTCATAAGTAAGTCGCATAAACAGCAGATATTGCTTTTACATACTAAAGGGTTTCCATTTTCCCCTGGTACATTTTATTAATCATTTTGACTGTATTGGGTATTTTTAATAAAAAAATTATTTAATCTACTGTTATAAAGAATCTATATATTTTCATATACCGGTGAAAAAGTAATTTTTTTTATATAAAATAAGTAAATTATATTTACTATTAGTAAAATTGCATTTTAAACTGTATTAGTTAACTAAATTTACTAACATTTATTTAATTTTTTAAGTTACTTTTTCACCATTTTTCACCAATATATGAAAGTATTTAGATTGTTCATAACTTTGAATTAAACAACGCCCCCCCCTTTTTTTATTGAATATACCTACAGTAAAAACAATTCATAAAATGTACCGGGGGGAAAAAGTAAACCCTTTAAAATGTAAATTAGAGACACAAGCTATTAATGCGAGTTACTGATCAGTTAAATTCAAAAAACAAGATTATATTTTTTCTTTCATATATTTTCTCTGTGTTCAAATTTTTATGAATTTATATTTTGTAACTTTATCAAAACGATCAGAAGTTAATTTAAAACTTGTTATTTCTGCATATTGGATTAAAAATTATTTTTCATTAGCTAACAAACGAATAGTAAAATGTATTTTATAGAAAAATAAAGCGTTTCCTTTTAAACGGCAAAAGTGCACAAGATCAGAGCAGATTGAATTTCCATTCCTTCACGACGTATGTAAATGGTATTTGTCTATTCTCTGAATGTCTGGAATTGCGGCATAATTACTACGTTTATAAATGGTCAGAATTCGACAAATTCTGCGAAGTCTTTAAAGAACGACTTCTATTAGACGAATATAGGCCGGTTTTCTCTGTCCTGTTGGAGCGATTTGACAACGTATAACGTAAAATCAACCACTATGAGCTGAATTTTATAAACGGCTTCCGAGAATCTGTCTCCCTTTGCCGTTATAGCGACGAGTGTTCGACCAATATCGGGGATTTTCTATTCCTGGCGGTCACCCTTTTCCATTCTTACGCCGTAGTTAAGCGAGATTGTTATCTCTCACGGTCACCCCTCGCGGGTAATACGCCGTCGAGAAGTTCAGCGCTCGACGGGCAAACAGGTGGACATATCCAAGGATTTTTAACGTCGATGATTACGTCGAAACTACGTCGACGGCGACGTTAATTCGATGTATCCCCAGCAAGCGCACACACGTATATATTACGTATTCCCGATGTCGAAATGTCGAAAATAGGTCGAGGAAAAATTACAGCAAAAAATAGCGTTTAAAAGAGATCAAACATACATTGTGTTGTTGACGTTATAAAGAGCCGTTGTATGCTGGTCAGGGAGGCGGCTATCTTCGACTGTTAATGTTTGTCACCCCCACGAGGTCTATAGTCCGTCAATACATCGCCAATTTTCCGCTCATGGCTTCGGCGGTCTGAGAGACCCCCCAGCCAGCCAAGAAGAAACAGATGGAGCACCGAGAAATTTTTTCAGCTTAGTTAATAGTCAGTTTAACGTCGAATAAACAGTGCAGGGGAGACAAACGTTACCTTGTCCTTTCACACGACCTTTGACCTGTCCACCCCACCCGATTTTACAGAAGTTTGGAGAACGCTGAAGTCACGTCACAGATGCTTTTTTTTTCTTCTTCTTTTTGTGTGTGTATTCGGCAGTGGTTCGCTTCGCAGTTTTTTTTATGCAAGGGCAGATCTAGCGCCATTTTCATCGCTTGGCACTGGCTGAGCTCAGCTTCGCTGCACAGAAGAGTACATTTTCGATAGTTTTAACTATAAAAGTGGATATTTTTCAAGAATCTCTTGGAATATTTTCAAGTTTAATGCTAACACGATTTATCGTTAGCTTGACATGTATTAATAAGTTTGTCTGGCTCTCTTTAAATTGTGTTGGCCGGTGTTGTTGAAGTTTGTCGGGGTAACTACTAATTTTAATTCTGGCTGTCAAAATTTTAGAGGTGAGTTACATAATTACTTAACTAATACTTATGTGCTTTGTTTCTTTTAATCATTTTCTTTTTAATCGCTAATTATAAGTCTTGTTATTCCTTATTATAGAGTGAAATATACAGGTACAATTACCATAAAATCAACTGCTTACCTTAAACATAAAAAATATTTTTTTCTCATAATAAGCACGATTTTACTTAATGTGAGTTTACTATAACAAAAGTCAACCATTATTGAATTATGGCTTAACTTAGAATGAAATAGGTTAAGCTTTTTTGTGCAAAGGTAATTTTTTTTCTTTTTAAATTGTATACTAATATGTATGCACCTAGTATGTAATATAAACCTGTTTGTAGTAGTAAAATTTAACAAATCAAAGAATTAAGAGAGATAAATGAAAAACTGTTTGTGTAATGAAGTAGACAAGATTTTTCTCGTGGGACGGGGGGGGGGACTAAAATTTATAGATAGAAAACTTGTTCTCATTTTATTACAGGGAAAAAGTCATAAAAAAAGCAGGCTTATTCGTCTAATAGGTCGTTCCTTGACGATTTCGTCGAATCCTGACAATTTATAAACGTACTAATTATACCTCAATTCTAGATAATTAGAGAATGTGTGAGTCACATACTATTTACATACATCGTGAAAGTATGGAAATTCAAGCAGTTCTTATCTTGCGCACATGCCGTTTTAAAAAAAGGAAACACTTTATATTTTTATATATAAAACATTTTACTACTGGTTTTAGCTAATGAAAAGCAATTTTGAATTAAATGTTCAGTAATAACAAGTTTTAGATTAACTTCTAATCGTTTAGATGAAGTTATAAAATATATATTGATAAAAGTTTGAACATATACAAAAAATATATTAAAGTTAAAAATATAATCTTGATTTTGAATTGAACTCATAAGTAAGTCGCATAAACAGCAGATATTGCTTTTACATACTAAAGGGTTTCCATTTTCCCCTGGTACATTTTATTAATCATTTTGACTGTATTGGGTATTTTTAATAAAAAAATTATTTAATCTACTGTTATAAAGAATCTATATATTTTCATATACCGGTGAAAAAGTAATTTTTTTTATATAAAATAAGTAAATTATATTTACTATTAGTAAAATTGCATTTTAAACTGTATTAGTTAACTAAATTTACTAACATTTATTTAATTTTTTAAGTTACTTTTTCACCATTTTTCACCAATATATGAAAGTATTTAGATTGTTCATAACTTTGAATTAAACAACGCCCCCCCCTTTTTTTATTGAATATACCTACAGTAAAAACAATTCATAAAATGTACCGGGGGGAAAAAGTAAACCCTTTAAAATGTAAATTAGAGACACAAGCTATTAATGCGAGTTACTGATCAGTTAAATTCAAAAAACAAGATTATATTTTTTCTTTCATATATTTTCTCTGTGTTCAAATTTTTATGAATTTATATTTTGTAACTTTATCAAAACGATCAGAAGTTAATTTAAAACTTGTTATTTCTGCATATTGGATTAAAAATTATTTTTCATTAGCTAACAAACTAATAGTAAAATGTATTTTATAGAAAAATAAAGTGTTTCCTTTTAAACGGCAAAAGTGCACAAGATCAGAGCAGATTGAATTTCCATTCCTTCACGACGTATGTAAATGGAATGTGCCCATTCTCTAAAGGTTTGGAATTGCGGCATAATTACTACGTTTATAAATGGTCAGAATTCGACAAATTCTGTGAAGTCTTTAAGGAACGACTTCTATTAGACGAATATAAGCCGGTTTTCTCTGTCCTGTTGAAGCAATTCGACAATGTATAACGTAAAATCAACCACTATGAGCTGAATTTTATAAACGGATTCTGAGAATCTGTCTCCCTTTGCCGTTATAGCGACGAGTGTTCGACCAATGTCGGGGATTTTCTCTTCCTGGCGGTCACCCTTTTTCATTCTTGCGCCGTAGTTAAGCGAGATTATTATCTCTCACGGTCTCCCCTCGCGGGTAATACGCCGTCTAGAAGTTCAGCGCTCGACGGGCAAACAGGTGGACATATCCAAGGATTTTTAACGTCGATGATTACGTCGAAACTACGTCGATGGCGACGTTAATTCTATGTATCGTGGCTGACTGGGTCGTGGCTAGCTGGGAAGCTTCTGTGACTCTATTCTTTTGTTGATTTTTGCGGGGGAAGTTTTTTTTTTTTTTGACTCTGATAGTATATTTTGGTTATAAATGCATGATTGGGGTTCAAAATCATAACTTTGCCCGCTGACATTTTAGACTAGGCGGGCAATTTTTACAACTGCAGGGGCAATTGCCCCCCTTGCCCCCCCAGATTACGCCTATGTGTTAATTTATACATAGGTGTGTGTGTTTGTATGCATACGCCTATTTTCATTATGCTCTTTTTCAAAAAAAAATTCCACACCGCGGCTCGTCGCCGCCGCCGGGTTTCTGAGGTCGTTACGCCGCCGCCGCGAATTTCCGTGCGGCGCAGACCTCTACATGTGGGCTCTAGGCCGAGGTGTGGAGTGCTCTTCGTGGGGTCTTTCAAATGGATCCTAACAAGCATTTCGGAGGAAAAGACGGAAAACTCCGAACTCTTGGCTCGGCTATTGGTGAAGTTCCAGAGTATGAGCTTGCCGTTTCGGTGCACTTTTAAAACATTTCTACTGAAAAACTGAAACAATAGATTTTATCAATATCGGATAAGTTTATATTGCTCTTATAGCACATTCACGAAACATTTAGCTGTCAGTGTACAATTGATCCATTTGCTTTTAAACGTTTTTTTTTCTCCACAACCTTCTCATCAATCATTCCAAACCTATAATGTTCTTTTGAGGTATGAAGTAATGTTTAAGCAGTTTTTAAAGCTATCAACGTACGCCATTTACTCAAAAAATTTAAATGGTATCTTTACAAGTTACTAGTGTTAACCTTTTACAGACCGAATTCAGATCCAGCCATATTTTGAATTCGTTTCATAACGAGTTAATTAAAGGATATTAGTCATTTAAACGGGGAAAAATTGTATACAATTTTCCCTGTGTCCGCAATTGTGAAAATTGGTCATTTCTGACTAATGACTTCTGACAAACTCTTACATTGGTTTCAAAAACGGAATATAGCATAGCTGCCAACCGTTCTGTTTTTATCGGAACATTTCCCACCACCAGGGATAGAATCTTGTGATTTTTTTTCGGTTGTCCATTGGGCAATCACTGAAATGATTTTGGTTGCCTGCAAATGAAGTTTCTTGCCCATAAAATTTTCGCTACACAAAATTTTTTTAAGAACATGCGGCCATTACCATGAAAATAAATTGACAAACGTTTATTCATAAAATTGCCATTACTATTCGGAAATGAGAATGGAAATAGAAAGAAATTCAGAATTAAAATAGGAATAGGAAACTGCATTTTCAAGCTAAGGAATAAAAATAGGAACAGTTGTTTTTCTGGGTTGCCCGAGGGGTAACTGAATTTTTCGTTTTCCACCGCCTTCTAGAAACCTGCCTGTCATCTTTGGAATATTGCAATGAGAGACGTGAAACGATGGGTGGCGTTACTTACGTTGCCTGCCTATCCTGAGATGCTGGTGGTTTAAATTAATATATTTCATAAAAAGAACTCTTAAAAAATACTGGTGTTAGAATGCAAAATTGATAAAACTGTATAATAACACACATTGTTGATAAATACCATTTATGGATGTTTCATATGTTTTTCTCCTCTAGATCGTTTTAAAAATATCTAAAACAACTAATGACTGTATTTTAAAAGATAGTTTGTTTTCAATTCAAGCCCTCTCCACCTTTTTTTAAATGAAATAAATATACATAAAATAATTTCTCCAGCTAAAAAAGATTTAGTTGCAGAACTTTGTTTTTAAGTCTTCTACTAATTTTAAATAAGAAAACAAAGCTACTAAATTTAGCTAAAACTCATTATAAATTAACAGCTGATTATGAAACATCAGATTATTTTATACTCTTAACATAAAAATATGGACATTAACATTTCCAATATTTTTAAAAAAAAGAAATGATCATTTTAAGTTTTTCATGCACCTTTATCAAGAGTTCTAAATTTAGTAGATTTGGTTTTCCATTTAAAATGTACTATTATAGGTGTGTGTTATTATACAAAGTTTTTGTCAATTTTACTTTTCAACACAAGTATTTGTTAAGAGTTCTTGTTATAAAAAATATTAATTTAAATCGTTCGTGTCTTAGGATAGATAGATAACGTAAGTGGCTTCAAATCTCCCATTGCATTCTTCCAAAGATGTCAAGTAGTATTTCTACGCAAAAAGTGGTTTTACTCACCCATTTAAAAATCTGATTGTCAGGGGTAGCTGCAGATTTCGCCCCAGCTACCACTAACTTTTCCTTGGCAAGTAAAGGTTACAATAAGTCCATAATTTTAATTTAAAATAAAATTGTTCAAAAGTAGTGGTGGAAATGTTCCTATAAAATCGGAACAGTTGGCAGCTATGACGTAGTGATGAGTAGCTTAAATCTGTGCTCTCCAACCTTTTTATCGCCACGACCCAGTCAACGTTTGATAATTTTACCGCGGCCGGCGAGATCGTTGAATGTTTCTAATTTAGATTGGTTTGATTTAATAACTTTAATTTAATTGTATTTAAACATGTCTCCAAAATAAAATACAGACACACGCACACACAAAAAAATGAATATAAAGTTATGTAGCATTTCAACCGGCAGAGTTGTTGTCTGGAATAGTTTTAAAGAAAGAACATTTATTCTCTATTTCATGACTGCAATTTTAATTCATGATCTTGAAATCTTTAATAAACAAAAAATAAAAAAAGATAAATGTTAAAAGAATTAGAATATTTCTTCTGTTACAAAGGTATAAATCAACACAAGCACGACAAAGTCGCAAAACCCGAGAAAAATACACCAAAGTAAATAAAATCCAAAGAATTTAATGTTCCTCGGCGGCCCAGTACTATTTGATCCGTTGACAGGGGGTTGTGGACCAATCGCTTAAATAATACGTGAAATATTAAGAATTCATGAGATATTTATTTTTAAATTTAAATAAAGATGAATTAAGTTTGAAGGGGGGGGGGATCAAGATAGCTCTGTAAAAATTTATGAAAATGGCTATTTTTACGATTTTTTTTTTTTTTTTTCAGTTTCCCACTAATGATAGAAATGCAATTTGCGTTTCAAACAACTAACTCATCCTTTAATTTTATCGGCTATTTTTTAAGTCAATATTGATAAAATTTAATTTTTCAAAAGTTTCTTAATTTGTTCTCAGTTGGAAACATTGGCCAGTAAAAGGTTAAGAAGTATCCTGAAAAAAATAAGCAGTTGAAAGTTTAGGTACAATTTCTTTTTTTAAGTTTTGAAGCCGATTTTACGCTGCGGCATACATTCGGCGTTCTTTGTAGCGCGCCGGCGTGGACCTCGGCGGCGGTGGCGTGGTACAAATGCCCGGCGGCGGCGGCGTGGTGCGGCGGCGCAGACCTCTACCCACATGTAGCTATTTGGCCGTAATCCCACAACAGAAAATCATACTCAAGACTAGTTTTCATACTCTTAAAAAATCTTTTAATGTTAATTTATACATAGGTGTGTGTGTTTGTATGCATACGCCTATTTTCATTATGCTCTTTTTCAAAAAAATTTCCACGCCGGGGCGCGCCGCCGGGTTCTGAGGTCGTTACGCCGCCGCCGCGAATTTCCTTGCGGCGCAGACCTCTAGTTGTGATATACCATGTCTAATTATACATTGGGAGAAAAAATATTAGGAAATAAATGTATCATCCTAATGAAAAACGGAGCCCCCCCCCCAGATGGTTTCTTTGGATCCGCTCCTGTGTGAACGTTACAGATATTCCCGCTGCAAAGACTGTTACTTCAGTTCCTGCTTCTAAGACTGTAACTACTCGGCATGGTCGGGTGGTTCGACCGTCAGACAGACTGAATTTATAGACTTTTAAACTTTAACTTACTATTTTAAATATTTTTACTAGCTTTAATGTTTATATATTGTCTTCTATTAATTTTTCAGCGGTTTTTTTTTTTTTTTTTTTTTTTTTTTTTGAAAAAAAAGGAAGGATGTCATATGGTTGAGTAATTTGGCAACAGCTAGTTTTATGTTATGATGTTCAGTAATCTGGCAACAGCCGTGTTTCTGTTCTCAAGTCAGAATAAACATCTATCATCTCGAACCTGCGTGTTTTTGTGTAGACTCCTCGTTATAAGACATGGTACCAGAATAGAGGTGAAATTTATTGGTGATAGTGTGTTGTTGTATATTAGTTATTAGTTTTTAAAGGAAAGATTAGTTTTATTTATTTAAAATATGCCGGATAATGCGAACGAATCTGTTGCTGCACCTCTTCCACGGGAGTTGGAAGTTACCGATGATGGAATGTCAGCGAAATGGAAACTGTGGAAGCAGAAATTCGATTTTTATACAGTGGATACCCAGTTGAATAGTAAACCAGCAGAAGTTCAAGCGGCGACATTTTTGTCTGCTATAGGACCTAGGCTTTTGTTATTTTTAATACCTTCGGCTTAACAGAGGAAGAGGGGAAGTCTTTGGATATTATTAAACAAAAATTTGATTCTTACTTCAGTCCCCAACAGATTGAAACCTGCATGAGGTATATATTTTTCACCTGTATTGAAGGTAAGCAAGAAACTTTTGATTGTTATTTGCAGGGGTGTATTTGGGCCGGAACGACGTTCCGGTACTTTTTTGTGAGCCGGAACGTCGTTCCGGAACCCAAATAAGATAAGATAACTATTTTGTTGTTGTGGATCTTAAAAAGAAAGAGAAATTCTTTTATAGCTCCCACTAACAATATTCCTGTTCCAATTCTATGAATACCCTTATAGTTGAAATAATCCCTATAAACTGACAACTGAGTCTAGTCGATTAGAAATTCAATCCCCTGCCCTTTCTGCAGGGCCGCTTTTCCGCATAGGCACGATAGGCACATGCCTAGGACGCAAAAAATTGTAGGGCGTAAAAAGAGAAAAAATTAAAATTATAGCGAATTACTGTCCTATCCTTACGCCTGCCGGTTGCCAGTCCGGGACACGGTGGATCCATAGGTGGTAGATAATGGATGTGTTGTGGGATTACAGCCAATTATCTACACGAGGGATCTAGGCCTATGGGTAGGGTGGCCCTCTGTGAGGGTCTTTCTAAGGGGTCCTCTAAGGGGTGAAGGTCCTTTCTAAGGGAGAGATTTTACTTAGAAAGGGAGATTCTTAGATTCTCCCTTAGAAAGGGATAGATTTTTCCTAAGGGGTCCGGGTCTTTTCTAAGGGAGAGATTCTTAGATTCACTCTTAGATCTATCCTTAGATTCTCCCTTAGAAAGGGAGAGATTTTTCTAAGGGGTCCGGGTCCTTTCTAAGGGAGAGATTTTCTCTTAAGGGGATGGTGGACACCCAAATCATCAAAATTGGCCCCAAAAATGTGTTTTTTCTTTTTTTACATACTAATATTCTACAGTTAAAGGTGAACTATGGAGAAAAAACCGCGTATGTCTACGACAATTTTTTAAAAACATATTAGGGTTTGAAAAAATTAAAAGGGACAGTTAAATGTCCACAAAAATGCAAACAAACGCGTAAATAAACACGCCACAATTTTTATTGAGCGTTTTACAAAATAAGCTAATATTCGAATGAAATTATTTTTAAAATATGTTTTGTTAAGGTAAAATCATAAATAAAATTATTCAGTAGAGACGGTATTAAAGGTAAATGGAAAATTACACTTTAAACTGCATTTTCTCCAAATCAAGTTTTTTGTGATTTTCTTGCCTTCAAAATGCTCCATGCGACTTAATTTTGGTCGAAATTGTACAAAATTTACTACAAACATTCTTCTCATATATTACAATAAATCTGTGTATCCTTTTTAAATATGGTCAAAATTTCGATTATGAAATTTCACTTTTATTTACGAAAACTAAAAAATTTTGGGAAAGTTTGGTATATATCCATGAAAATATTTCTAAAAAATTAACTACTCGGTCGAATCAAAAACCGATACACAGACTTTTTTAATATATTTTTATGCTATCATAAAACAAAATTTCTAAAAAAAATTTTAAATTATAACGCATGGAGCATTTTTTTAAACTAAAAAATTAATTAATTTTTAATTAATTACTAACATTTTTAAAATTTATTTAAATTTTTTTTCAGTTGCTTTTAGTTTAATATATTAAAATACAAAATTTCATAATCCTATCTTATTAAATAAAAAAAACTTTTTAATGTCCACCATCCCCTTAAGAGTTAAGGGAAAATCTCTCCAAAATCAAAGCTGGCAGGAAGGGGTGCGTAACAATTTGAAGTGCCTAGGGTGCCGGGGAGGTTAAAAACGGCCCTGCCTTTTCCGGTCTCTCGGAGTCTGAAGAAAATAAACATAAACCACATGATGGATGCAAATAAGAAAATACAAAGAACCACTAGATTCTTAGAATCAATGTCGATAACAAAAGGAACACAGATGTTAAACGTGGTGGTAGCATTGCAGGCAATGAAATTTGTGACTGTCCACCTGACCAGCCAGTGGCAGATCCAGGGTAAGGACTAAGAAGCTTCAGCATCCCCAAGCGATTATTAAAGGGTAACATTCTGCTTTTATTAGACACCTTGGATAGGTAAAATGAACTTTTAAAATAAATTATCCTCTATCCCTATATCCAATCCCCAAATATCCCTATATCCAAAAAATTTAACATTGCTTTACACTAACATTTTACTTAACTGTTCACTTTGTTTGCGTCAATTAGGATTTTTTCAAAATTATCCATAGTCTCTTATATATTGGTACTGACATTGTTGAGTCCTAAATGGTTTTTGTATCGCTTTACCCACGTATTTGGCGTGAATTTATTTGGCAACCGTCCTTGCCGCAGTTTGTGTGAGCGCCTCTTTAATGTAACCCAATCATTCGCTTCTTCGCTTCGCCCTCAGCGGCACGCAGTTTGAGTAATTAAAAATTTATTTTGAAAACGCATCAACTTTATTTTAATTTTATTTTGAATACTTTACGCTCGCACCCGCACCATCATATCCATCAATTATTGGACATTTTTTGGACCGTCTCCCGGCGGACTCTTAGACCTATGGATATATTGGAGTTTTAAAAATTAATACTACGCAGCAACTATGCAGTTCATTGTTGGTAAGTACTGTTACGAAAATCGCCC
>JAWZYV010002594.1:0-13772 GCA_038373885.1 Cheiracanthium punctorium | reverse complement strand
GTTCCAGTTGTTGTAGTATAAATAAATTGCATGCATTTTGAAGAATATGGCGGGTTGGTGTCATCGCGAGCTAAACTTCATTGAATGGGAGGTCATCTTGTTAAAAGGTTGGGAGCCGTTGCAATGCACACACAGTAAAATCCCATCTAAAATAAATGTTTGGATAATTTCTAATTATTTCCAAAGTGCAAGTGCATACCTATGATTCACTTTATGAAACTATACGATATTACCTCAGGAACGACCTACCTATATGTTAAAGCCTGTTACAGTTCCTGGGGTGTCCTGCTGTCCCGTTGAACCCCAGACGCACGCCGGGTCCAGCAGAGCCGCAGGTTCTATTCATTTTTTAAGACACAATATTTGAATGACCGTTCGTAATATTTTGATAACTTTAGGAATTAGCTAATATATTCTATATATTTATTACCTTCCGTACTGTAGTTATTATTAATAATCCCAGCAAACACAGCCCTATCGGATAAGTTTTGGGCCGACATCGGCATGCCGACGCAGAATGTGCCGGGGCGATATCGCTCAGCCGGTGCCGAAAACGACAAATTTGCGTCCGCCTGGGCGTGTGTCGGGCCGGAAGGATGGGGTGGTTTTGGATCGGTGTCGGCTATAACTACAACGATATCGGCCCAGCTTTACGCCGGCCTTAAAGTGACAACTTTCCGCAAATGGTATGGTACCGGCAACGATAAAAAAACGAAAAAAAAATCGCTGTCCCATTGAATTCTCAAATAAGCTTATAATTAGTTTCCAGGGGCAAAAACTATATTATTTATATATATATATATATATATATATATATTATATATTTAACTAAATTAACGACTGTATGCCCCTAGGACTGATTTTGCTGAAAGTACTTATGAAATAATAAAAATTTTCTTTAAATAAACTGTTTTGATTAATTTAAAAAGTGTTTCATTTATTTACTAAATTATTTTGTCAAATCAACCACTTAATTAGACATTTTTCATATTTAACCAAATATTTAATTGCTTTTAAGTAAGGTTTTCGTAACTGACCAAATATTTGTTTCATTCGTTTTGATAGTAATATACATATATTTTTAATATTTTAGAGTCCAAGAAAATAGTACATGCAATCAAACACATTAAAAAAGATAAATAAATAAGTTTACATTAATTATATTGCAAGTTATGCCATAATACAAGAATAAAATGGACTTATATCATTATGCATTGAAATAATGAAACTAGGTTTCTTATGAGAAAATATACAGTATGTTTCTGATAGATATCCCATTTTACACCACCTTACCTATATCACCTACTGTAGGGATTTTTTTTTTTTACTTTTTTACAATATACATTATAATTTTTTGCATATTATTAGCAAGAAGCCTTTTCAATACAATATTGATGTTTATTTGCGCAAAAGAATAAAAAATAATATCCTATTTATATTTATGCATGTTCCTCCTTTTGTATAATAATCAAGCTTAATATGCTTATTAGTAATAGGATATACAGACATGAAAGTACATAGCTAAATTTTTAAATCGTTCAATATCAATTTTAAGATATCAAAAAAATTAAAGTAACAATTAAACTAGGAATTCATCTGAGCAAAAATATAAGCAAGCATAATTTACAAGAAAATTAAAAAAGTTGAAAAGTTGTTACCCAATATACTTTACAAAGAAAGGCAATAGTTAAGTAAATATTTAACTTACCATTTTTTTCCTTACTTTTGGGATCTTCAGCATTATAAGACAACCAAACAGATTAAAACATTGTTAATGAACTTAATTATGTCATTTAACAAATATTTTAACCTAGCTGGTCTAAAGCAAAAATATTTATTCTAATCTTTTCAGAAATAATCACACCCTGGCATCTCATCTCACTAGTATCCGTGCAGCAAATAAAGCTTTTCAACGTATTTTTCAGTGAAAACACACGAAGCGCCGAAGTCTTTTTTTTTCTTTCTTTTTTCCCCAACAGGCTGTGGGTACGCACTAGTATAATAGGGGAGTTTTGAAAGGCACTCGCCCCGACGAATCACTCCGCCCCTCAAAGATAGTATATTGGCGGGAATTTAGTTTAGAACAACCCTTCCCCTTTCGCCAACGGAGCAAACAATATATGCCTTTCCCACGCTTTTCTGCTGACCCTCAGGCTGTGTGCATTTTTTAAGATACTGGCATCTGAATTAAGATGGGGCGAAATAAGCAAAAATATTTGGATTTCGGATTCAATTTTTGAATCCGAATTGAATCCGATTTTTGATCCGATTTTTGAATCAATTGGAACAGTACGGAAAACTTGCATAATGGGATACTTAGAAGGTTAGAATTCGCAAACATCTCCAACAATATTATTCAATATTTAGCCCTCCCCCCCCCCAATTTGCGACACCGAAAAACAGAAATAAGAGGGGGGGGGATCAAATTTTATGGAAAAATATCTTTGGAAAAAAATGTGAATTTTTATACTGGCATACCACGAAAATGTTACATAATAGGTCAGTTAGAGCCTACCAAAAATAAATAAATTTCTCTCATTATTTTACCTCGCCACTCTGACCTGTAAAAATTTGAGAAAAGTGAAAATTTCGAATTTTCTAAAAAGCTGTAGTAAGAAAGTTATTTTTCGAAATTACCATCGATATTATTTGATTGATTAAATAGTACTTAAAATAATAAGAACGCATAATTATTAAGCAATTTAATCTATTTTTTTACCAAATTAGTACTAATATGTTGTTTTTAAATACACGCAGATAGAAAACAGATTAAAACAAAAGTCTACAGATGCTTAACCTGTTCGCTTTTATAATTGAAAAGACGCAACGGAGAAGACTCTCCTTCTGTGACCAGTATTGCTTCCTAGACCAGGTCTTTCAATGTCCAGTCGAGCATTGAAAGAAATTCCCGTTCTGGGAAGCTTAGTCAGAGAGACAGTGTCATATTACTGGCAGGGCAAACGGGGCAACTGCACAGAGCCCCAAGATTTTAGGGGCCCAAAAATGTTATATGTTACACTTTTTATAATTTCACAATAAGATAACAAAGAAAAAAAGCGTCAAAAGTTTGTATTGTTTTTCATTTATAAACTCTGAACAATGAAAGTAATTCAAATTTACATCTGTATAAATTAATTTAAACTTCTTTTCAATTCGTCAAAAGGCTTTGTCGATATATAGCATAGCTGACAACATGGGCGCCGGCAGAATATTTCCCAGGGGGGGGTGCAAAGACTACTCAATGGGGGGGCAAAGACTACTTTAACGTATGGTTACCATGTTGGAAAGAGCAAAAAAGCAAGGGAAATCACTGCATACAAAAATCTAGGGGGAAGGGCATTGCCCCCCCCCTTGCCCTATGCTGCCGGCGCCCATGGCTGCCAACATTTGTAGAATCTGATTAACTACCATTTCGTAAACAGTATTTTTAAAGTTTGAAAGTAACAAAATTTTTGTAATTAAATCTCTTGGTTAACTGTTATTAAAAAAAATATTTTTTTTTAAATGTGGTTTATTATATCCCGTACATTTTGGCAACTATGATATAGCAGTTGCAGTTAGACGTAACGTTTCACTGACGTTATCTATTTCATTGATATCATATATATTCGTTCATCATATTTATATTCGTTTATTTCACTTTACTTAAAATAAAATTTCTCGTGTTTGGAGAGAGGGGGAAGATATTTAAAATTTTTCAGAATAAACCAATCGTAATTGGTTTTTCACAAGGGGGAGAGTTATCGCGTGGGGCCCAATATTTTTCTTTTGCCCAGGACCCACAGATGCCTTGATCGTAATCTGCGCAGAGAGAGACTTTAATTTGTGTTAAATTCCCACAAGAATATCGAATAAATACATTTACCCTTTAACGCGCAGTGTTCCCTCTCTGAGAACACCAAACTCTGACGTTTTGACTGTTGCCAGTCACGAAGAATAGATTTGATTTCTATAAAAATAGTTGCGGGTGACATAGCTCCACGAGAATCCTTTACTTTTTAGCACGTCATTTTCCATAAAAAATTGTCACGATTATTTTTAACAGCTCTGTGCCGGCACAGCCAGCTGTCGTCAAAAAGGGTTCTCTAGATCTGTGGCACGCGATGAACGTTTCGATCGTCCGCCATCTTTCTGGTAGTTAAGTCGAGCGATGGCAACGGCTGCCCTTTTTTCAGCATTGGGAAAGAGTTGCGCCTCAAAGGGTTAAATGAAGCCCCCTTCCAAAAAAAAAAAAAGAGCTTTTGTTGATGTAGAAGCATTGTCGTGTATCTGCATTAACTAAGATGTTTGTTTTGCTCGTGCGTTATGACAGGTCTGCCACAGGTTTATCTGTCTAGGGAGGCTTCCTGGAGCGGAAGACTTTTTAAGGGGTTATATTTACAGAAGACTCAACCATGACATTGCATTCGGAAGTGATATGAAATGCTCTAAGATAAAATTTAATATGGAAGTTTTAATTCGACGTGCCGTTCGGGTTGTGTAGTGACTAAAGAACCATTCTACCATATCACGGGTCCGGGTTCGATTAACGCTAGTCCACTTAATAGTTGCCTCCGTAATAAAGTGTCCAAGAATTCCGGCCTAGTGGTTCCAATGCTTATACGGCAAGTGGCCGCCATTTGAAAAAAAAAAAAAAATGTTTTAACCCGACAGTTTATGCTAACCATATCATCTGTGCTGTTTCAGATAGTCAGTATACATTAGCTGGACATTTTTTTTTTCAATTATTGGTCAGTAATCTCAGCAATAACAAAAATATCCAGTACATTTACATTTTGGCTATGAGGAATTTTCTTGAAGAATTATAATGAATGTTAAAAGTCTTGAAAACTATTTAACTAATTTCATCAAAAGTTGCTATGTATTCAAAAATGCACCTCTTTTAATAATCGTCGTCTCGTTAATAAGAGTAATCGTCAGTTCGAGGCCGTGGGCGGTTGCCCACGTCGTTCGCGTCTCTCCCCCGCAAGTATTGCACATGGTCGCAAGTATTGCACATGGTGACGTTTTGAATTTCAAAAAAAAAAAAAAATTGTTTTCCGCACCACTCTAGTCCACAGCCTCTGAATTCATTAATCGCCAAATCTGGCAGGTACGATTGTCGGAGCGATACATGGCTAAAACCACACTTCCCTCTCCCCCCCCCCCCCAATAGCCTTCTCTGTGTTAAGGGAAGGTGGGGAGGCAAGGGAAAAGTGACACATCTGCACGTGCCTGGCTGTGCCCTTGAGCATGAACTCTGACCCGCAAAACAGAACGACCAATGTTGCGTCGAAAAACAGGCTATCGTTTCGGTAGGGACATTATACAGAATTAAACTGTATGAGAAAATAATATTTTGAAGACTCAATAGTGTCTGTACAATTATAGAATATTTCGCTGAAAAAACAAACTGTTTTCAAATCTAACATAATGTTACAAAAGAAACACCATAAAAAAAAATTAATGAACAGTCACGAAGTGATATTTTCATTTACATTTTATAAAAAATTGTTAAGGGACCTTCCAGTAGGGTGCGGCAATTTATAGGCATAGATTACATTTTAAATCCCCCAATACACAACGTGAAATGTGTACTATTCCATAAGTTTCTTATTTTCGTTTTCTTTTTAAGGCATTCAGATTAAATTAAAGCTCATGTATGAGCACTAATGCTACCCAGCTTAAATTATTCAACGCTCCGTTTGAACCGAAAATCAGAGCATGTCACACAAAAAAAAATTAAACCAGTGCATATTTTCAATGATCAGAGCGATCCTGTTAAACCCGGGTTCAGATGTGGAATAAAATCGGACAAAGCGCAATATGGCGGATCCTAGGAAGGTGTTTGGGAACTTGACACCCAGCCCCCCCACCCCCCCCCCTCAATCCTTCTTTTCACTGTGCATTTTGTTTTAATCAAATGAGCTTTTTCATTAAACTGGCTCCTCCCATTAAATTATTTTGTTTTAATGTGATATTTTTCTTTATTGTACACTTCATTTCAGCCAAATTAGCAAGTTTCTTTTTTTGTGACTCGAAGACCAATTTTCTGATTTGATTTCATATGATTTTGTAGTTATGGCAAAGCTACGCGAAGGCTATCTGCTTAAATGGGGATGCCTTAAGCGGAGAAACTTTTAGAAGGTTCAAACGCGTATTTACGTTACACCTGGAGAAAATCGCCCTAAACTCCAGACCATTAAATCGACAGCCTCGCGGTATACCAGTAACCTTGACCTTCACTCTTCGACCATCTACCACGTTGGGTGTTTTATCCACTCGGACATGGTCGTCCACCAATTTTTCTGTATCCGCCACAGGAGGGTTGGGGTAAAATAAGTAAATTAAGCTTTAAAAAAAAAGCTATAAATTCCAAACTATAAAACAATTAATAAACAATAAAATTGGGGTTGAACATTAGTTATAGTAATTATTTATTCCCTAATTTTATAAAAATCAATCATATTTCTTTCATTTTATGAATATTAGATAATCTTTTGAATTTATAAAAATTTTATAAAATTCCCCCAAATTCTGTTCTAGAATTGGGGATACAACGGTGATTTATCCTCAATTATATGTTCAAAAATCTGTTTACGTTGTCTAACGCACATTCACATTACATTTGGAGAAAATCCTCCAAAATCCAAACTGTAGATTGACAGATACGCGGTAGACCAGAACCTTGGACCTTCACATTTCAACCATGTTCAGTGCCTTATCCTCTCGGCCATGGTGGGATAAGTAGTAAGTATCGAAACATAAATTAAAAAGTATTACTATAACAATATATATGTGCTGCTTGCTGTTTTTATACCGTTAAGTTTAGAAATTGCACTTCTGGGCCGATATCGGTTATGCGGTACATCGCCGAAATCGCATGTTAACCCTAAAAGACTTGCCGCAATCGGACCGTTGCATGCCCGAAATCACCTTCCTTTTGCGTACGCCAACGCATTTTGCCGACACAGAACCGACACCGCTCCAGTTACCATCATGCCAATGCCGACATCGAAACGGCACTGCCGATGTCGGCCCATCACTTACCCGATACGGCTGTGTTTGCTGGGATCTCTAAAATAACATTTTTAAGCATCATAGCAACTCTTATTACTAACGAAGCTAAATCGAAAAAACAGAAATTAAGATCTTGCACAGTAAAGGTAAATGCACAAATCTTGAATGCCAGACAATGAATTATATATCTTAATTCTACAGAAAAAGCTGAAAAAACTGAAAAAAATGAGGAAAACAAAAAATTAAAAAATAATTTAAGGAAAAGAGCCCTCTGAGATGAGGTCATATGTGCTGCATTACTCTGTTTCAATCAGGATGCGTATTTAATTTGAGGAATACTAACAGAACGAGTGAGTTTTTGGTCTACCGGTATCGAGATGGCCGAGCTCCATTGATTCCTAGATGGATGCTTTTCCATCTAGCTTTACAGTGAGAATGTGTCATAAGTGTATCTATCAGGAATCACTACTGTTCCTTTAGGCAGTTATTTTTTATTAGAGAACAGAGAATCCCAAAGTGGTGAACAAATATAAAATAAAAATACGGAGTGTCCAAAAATAAACTTCATTGTTAAAAAAAAGGGAAGAATTATTTATTAATGAAGTAATTTAAGATTGAAAAAAAAAATCCCTTCGTGATCAGGTCATATGTGTTCCACCACTCTGCAGCTCAATGGAATACTAACAGTACGGGTCTCTTGTCGCCTGCCGGCCTCGAGAGGCCTGAGCCCCAAGGCCCCAAGATAGCCGCTAGCTAGTCCTTCGCATCGGGCTTGACAGTGACAATGTATCATGGGGAAGGCATGCCACCCGACCACGACCCCACCAGCTTCCGCCGCAATTCACGGCACTTATAGTAGCTTTGACGCTCTATATAAACATTTCTTTGTTGTAGCTTTGTTACAGCCTCGATGTTTCCAAACTATCATTGTTACGTGCTGAGCATTGTTGGATCCATCATGGCCAAATGTATAAAACCCTGAGCATTGTAAGTGGCTGATTATCCAGGGATCTGGCCTATCGGAGGGCTGTTGTTCTAGGGATCTGGCGTTTGGGGTGTTTTCTCGAAAGGTAACTTAAGTAAATTGTCGTTATAACCCCCTTAAAAAGTCCTCCTAAAAAAGGCAGCCCCCCTACCTTAAGCAGATAACCCTCGTCTTGTTATGTATTAAATCAATACACCCCTTGTTCTCAACCAGTGGGGCTCGAGAAAAATAGGCAAAGATAAAGTGATGATGCATGTTTAAAAATTCACCTTATTTATTCTTATTTTTGCTCGATTTTTATTTTACGCTAAAAATGTTTATTCCAGCTTTATCGATCACATTATTTTGTAGAAAAAGCTACAAAACGTTCATTGTTGTAGTATAAATAAATTGCATGCATTTTGAAGAATATGGCGGGGGGTGTCATCGCGAGCTAAACTTGATTGAATGGGAGGTCATTTTGTTAAAAGGTTGGGAGCCGTTGCAATACACACACAGTAAAATCCCATCTAAAATAAATGTTTGGATAATTTTTAATTATTTCCCAAGTGCAAGTGCATACCTCTGATTCACTTTATGAAACTATACGATATTACCTTCAGGAACGACCTACCTATTGGTTAAAGCCTGTTACAGTTCCTGGGGTGTCCTGCTTACCTGTTGAACCCCAGACGCACGCCGGGTCCACCACAGCCGCAGCTTCTATTCATTTTTTAAGACAAAATATTTGAATGACCGTTCGTAATATTTTGATAACTTTAGGAATTAGCTAATATATTCTATATATTTATTACCTTCCATACTGTAGTTATTATTAACAATCTCTAAAATAACTTTTTTAAGCATCATAGCAACTCTTATTACTAACGAAGCTAAATCGAAAAAACAGAAATTAAGATCTTGCACAGTAAAGGTAAATGCACAAATCTTGAATGCGAGGCAATGAATTATATATCTTAATTCTACAGAAAAAGCTGAAAAAACTGAAAAAAATGAGGAAAACAAAAAATTAAAAAATAATTTAAGGAAAAGAGCCCTCTGAGATGAGGTCATATGTGCTGCATTACTCTGTTTCAATCAGGATGCGTATTTAATTTGAGGAATACTAACAGAACGAGTGAGTTTTTGGTCTACCGGTATCGAGATGGCCGAGCTCCATTGATTCCTAGATGGATGCTTTTCCATCTAGCTTTACAGTGAGAATGTGTCATAAGTGTATCTATCAGGAATCACTACTGTTCCTTTAGACAGTTATTTTTTATTAGAGAACAGAGAATCCCAAAGTGGTGAACAAATATAAAATAAAAATTCGGAGTCTCCAAAAATAAACTTCATTGTTAAAAAAAAAGGGAAGAATTATTTATTAATGAAATAATTTAAGATTGATAAAAAATCCCTTCGTGATGAGGTGATATATGTTCCACCACTCTGCAGCTCAATGGAATACTAACAGAACGGGTCTCTTGTCGCCTGCTGGCATCGAGAGGCCTGAGCCCCAAGGCCCCAAGATAGCCGTTAGCTAGTCCTTTGCATCGGGCTTGACAGTGACAATGTATCATGGGCGAAGGCATGCCACCCGACATCAACCCCACCAGCTTCCGCCGCAATTCACGGCACTTATAGTAGCTTTGACGCTCTATATAAGCATTTCTTTGTTGTAGCTTTGTTTCAGCCTCGGTGTTTCTTAACCATCATTGTTACATTGTGTGATCCATCATGGCCAAATGTATATAACCCTGAACATTGTAAGAGGCTGATTATCCAGGGATCTGGCCTATCGCAAGGCTGTTGTTCTAGCGATCTGGCGTTTGGGGTGGTTTTTTCCAAAGGTAACTTAAGTAAATTGTCGTTATAACCCCCTTAAAAAGTCCTCCTAAAAAAGGCAGCCCCCCTACCATAAGCAGATAACCCTCGTCTAGTTATGTGTTAAATCAATACACCCCTTGTTCTCAACCAGTGGGGCTCGAGAAAAATAGGCAAAGATAAAGTGATGATGCATGTTTAAAAATTCACCTTATTTATTCTTATTTTTGCTCCATTTTTATTTTACGCTAAACATGTTTATTCCAACTTTATCGATAACATTATTTTGTAGAAAGGCTACAAAACGTTCATTGTTGTAGTATACATAAATTGCACGCATTCGTAAGAATATGGGGGGGAGTGTCTTCGCGAGCTAAACTATATTGAATGGGAGGTCAGTTTGTTAAAAGTTTGGGAGCCGTTGCAATACACACACAGTAAAATCCCATCTAAAATAAATGTTTGGATAATTTTTAATTATCTCCCAAGTGCAAGTGCATACCTATGATTCACTTTATGAAACTATACGATATTACCTTCAGGAACGACCTACTTATTGGTTAAAGCCTGTTACAGTTCCTGGGGTGTCCTGCTGTCCCGTTGAACCCCAGACGCACGCCGGGTCCAGCAGAGCCGCAGCTTCTATTCATTTTTTAAGACACAATATTTGAATGACCGTTCGTAATATTTTGATAACTTTAGGAATTAGCTAATATATTCTATATATTTATTACCTTCCGTACTGTAGTTATTTTTAACAATCTCTAAAATAACATTTTTAAGCATCATAGCAACTCTTATTACTAACGAAGCTAAATTGAAAAAACAGAAATTAAGAACTTGCAGAGTAAAGGTAAATGCACAAATCTTGAATGCGAGACAATGAATTATATATCTTAATCCTACAGAAAAAGCTGAAAAAACTGAAAAAAATGAGGAAAACAAAAAATTAAAAAATAATTTAAGGAAAAGAGCCCTCTGAGATGAGGTCATATGTGCTGCATTACTCTGTTTTAATCAATATGCGTATTTAATGTGAGGAATACTAACAGAACGAGTCTGTTTTTCGTCTACCGGTATCGAGATGGCCGAGCTCCATTGATTCCTAGATGGATTCTTTTCCATCTAGCTTTACAGTGACAATGTGTCATAAATGTATGTATCAGGAATCACTACTGTTCCTTTAGGTAGTTATTATTTATTAGAGAACAGAGAATCCCAAAGTGGTGAACAAATATAAAATAAAAATACGGATTCTCCAAAAATAAACTTCATTGTTAAAAAAAAAGGGAAGAATTATTTATTAATGAAATAATTTAAGATTGAAAAAAAATCCCTTCGTGATGAAACTATACGATATTACCTTCAGGAACGACCTACCTATTGGTTAAAAAAGCCTGTTACAGTTCCTAGGGTGTCCTGCTGTCCTGTTGAAGCCCAGACGCACGCCGGGTCCAGCAGAGCCGCAGCTTCTATTTATTTTTTAAGACACAATATTTGAATGGCCGTTCGTAATATTTTAATAACTTTAGGAATTAGCTAATATATTCTATATATTTATTACCTTCCGTACTGTACTTATTATTAACAATCTCTAAAATAACATTTTTAAGTATAAAAGTTTTGTACTGTTGTTCATGAAGATTTGTATTTTCTGCTTTGTAATTTCTTATAGAATCTATAAAAATAATTAAAGGAAGCAACAGAAGAAAAGAAGTTTTTTGGTTAAAATTCCCAGAAGATTTCTGTTTCCCTTCCATCTTGTTGAAATTATTCAGATTCTATATTTGTTTGCACATCGTCACCACCCTATATTCTTTCATTTGTGTAAAATATGCCATGCAAAAAGCCTTAACGGGTTAAAAATTTGTGACGCAGCATTTTACTTAATTATAGCTATATGAATTCTAAATATGCGTCTTAAAAATAATGATATCAAATTTTGAGTGACGCCTTGCTGGGATTTTTAAAGATTTGTTTTTAAATTCCATTACAGTTACTTTCGTTTCATTTTCTAAACAAGATTTACGCATTTAAGCAATGCTTTTAATTATGAAATACACTGTCAAATATATCACACTTTCGCTGAGTCTCTATAATGTATTCAAATGAATTTATTTCAATAATTTAATTTATCTTTTGCGTCACGCTATCCAAAGGACAAGCAAAATTTTCATATACATTTCACTTAGTTTGGTTACTATGACGCTAACTAAATATTTACGTAAATTTTACTTGCCCTTTTGGATAGCGTGACGCAAAAGATAAATTTAATTATTGAAATAAATTCATTTGAATACATTATAGAGACTCAGTGAAAGTGTGATATATTTGACAGTGTATTTCATAATTAAAAGCATTGCTTAAATGCGTAAATCTTCTTTAGAAAATGAAACGAAAGTAACTGTAATGGAATTTAAAAACAAATTTTTAAAAATCCCAGCAAGGTGTCACTCAAAATTTGATATCATTATTTTTAAGACCCATATTTAGAATTCATATAGCTATAATTAAGTAAAATGCTGCGTCACAAATTTTTAACCCGTTAAGGGTTTTTGCATGGGGATATCATTACTTTTTAGGGGTATGAAAAGACGATAATAAATACGTAAAAGTAAAATCAGTCAAATTTTTCATTGCAGCTCTATATGGAATGAAAGCAATGAAAATTTGTACTGTCTTCATAATGACAGACTTGCCAACTTGGGAAAATCAAAATTTGTAAATCAACGCGCGAACAGAAATTTCGACAATTTTTGCTATACAACGCGTGAGCGTTATTTTTTACCTTTCACCATATAATGCACGAGTATTATTTTTTAATGCATTTTATATCACAATTATTTGTTTGAAGTATTAAATAAAGCTAAGAACGATAAAAGAAAATGAAGTTGTTGAATAAAAGGCAAATCAATTAATACACCATTTTCCAGATTTCTTGTGACTAACAATTTATTAATTATAATCACTTAACTGGCTTGAAAAAACTCTCATTTTGACTGTGCTGACTTCAAAGAAGCAGCAGTATAGCTTTTTCTGCTTTATTCAGAAAATCTGAAGTAAAAATCTTTCATAATAAGAAGGCTTTCCAAAATCTTATTAGACAAGTTGCACCTGAATTCATTTCTGTTTTTCCGAATAATACTGAAAACCCTCGCACATTCAGCATAGTCAGCTGCTGAAATAGGAACATTGTATTCGATCAAGAAAGATGTAAATAACAGTTCTGCATGAATAACGTCTGACTGTCCCAAGGGTGGATTAAAGGGGTGGGGCGGAGGGTGCGACCGGCCCCCGAGAAAAAAGAAATTAATGTAAAAGATCCTAAATTGCTTCCATAAAATGGATGTATATGTCAATCTTCTAACTGCCCACACTGTAAAAAAATTTTCCGTGAAAATACGGAAAAAGTACTGGCAGCTGAGACGCCAGTACTTTTTCCGTATATTTACGGAATTTTATTTCTGTAAATTCCTGGACAGTTTCCGTTATTTTCAAAATTCCGTTTTAAGGCTTTTCCGTTATTTACTGCATAATTTCCGTGAAATAACAAAATTCTGTATTTTGATTTTTTCCGTTTTTTTACAGGATATTCTTCGGTACAATAACATATTTCAGTATTCTAAATCTTCCGTTTTTTACCGGATAAATTTTGTGAAATTAATAATTTCCGTATTTTGCTTTTTCCGTTTTTTTCACAGATTGAACGGTATTTGAACGGACTTCCGTATTTTATTTTTTCCGTTTTTGAACGGGACATTTTCCAGCATTGTAACGTATTTTGGTTATTTACTTTTTCCGTTATTATCAGGGTAATTTCCTAGATCTAAAAAGTTTCCGTATTTCACTTTTTTCCGTTATTTAACAGAAAGTTTTGTTGTATTTTACAGTTATATACAGTACGGACAGTGCATCGTTAAGATGAAATATTATACTAACGGAAAAAATTGTAACAAAAATTAGAGTAAAAATTGCTTTAAAATTT
>JAWZYV010002593.1:0-17999 GCA_038373885.1 Cheiracanthium punctorium | reverse complement strand
TAGCATATAAAATCTTACGAGGAAAAACACATTAAATAGGATCTTGCTTTTCTTATCATGAGAGGCATTTCAGGGTTGAATTTTATACACAACAAATCAGAAATGAGGGTGGGTGTCAAAATTTTTTTACACTGTCCCAAATTTAGTTACAATTAAGCGGTCTGTCTCAGCTACAATTGCGGATTCTGTATGGGGGGGGGGGGGGTGGGTCTAGACAGTAATCTATTACATCCGAATAATCAAACTGACAATCAAAAAACATTTTTAAAATTTTGTTTCAATAATAACAGTGAAACTTTGGTATAAAGCAATTTCAAGACACCGAAGATCAAATTTGCAATTCAGAAGAATTAAATAAAATTTCCTAACAACTCTATCTGTACTATATATTTTCTTTCTAAACTGGAATAAGTGTAAAAGTAAAATTAGTTATAATGAGGTTTCAATGAATCCAATTTTACGAAATTTATTTATATTAGTTTAATGATCTGGCTCATCTCTAGGACTAGCTATGGCCCAATATTTCTCCGGAACATTTTTTTTTTTTTTTTTTAATTTACCCTTTCCTCCTAAACAAAAAACTTGCATACTTTCATTTGCGTTTAAGTGAGTATTATTATTATACTTAGATTAGACGGTACTTACGTATTATCCTGGCAGTCTGCCAAGATGAGCAATTTTTCACCAAGATAAATGCAGGGATGTGCCAGCTGAAATTAAATTTTGGAGCAATTTGTGGAGCAAGAAAAGACATTTTTGTAGCAATTTGGAGCAAGAAAAACAGATTAGTGGAGCAATTAAAAGTCACTTTTGGAGCATAAGAATGTCAATTTTCAAATACAAAATTTATTTTTGGAGGGAAAGAGAAAAGTCATTAAAGAATGCCAATCAAAAAAAAAAAAAAAAAAATGAAAATTAAGGATGTTCTTAAAAACTCTTAGCTTATAACAAAAAACCAGTTTTTTTTTGTTTTTTTTTTTTGGGGGAGGGGGGGGGGGTCAGAAGCTTATGAAATAAATAAAAAATTCAGTTATTTCATACATTGCTATACAAAATATCTATTTTAAATCAAAAATACAACATTCACTGAACTATACCCCATTTAGGCCTAGAGTCCCTTTTTGGGGGCTGCATTTTCGCTATCAGTCGAAAGTGTTATTTATTTTTCCTAGCCTTTATTCACGAGTGACAAGTATAGAACCTCAACTCCACATAATATTTTAGCATGACCCAGTAGGATGTTGACATTTCAATTTTTATACATAATGATTTTAAAAGAAATCATCCCTTACTCAAGAAGTTGACATCAGAAATTTGATCTATTATATTGCTGGTTATTGGCAAAAATCGACGAAAGTCTCAAAAAAATATCTGGGCACAAATGGGTTAACTACCTATCAGCGGACTAATAAAAACTTTTGGTAATCAAAAAATTACAAATTTATGATTCAAATTAAATTCCAAAAACACGAGGTCAATTTTTACTCTTAAGACAATTGGAGGTCTAAACAAAGGGATGACAAAAGGAAAAAATATTCATTTTATAGCATTAATAGAAAGATAGATTGAAATTAGAATGCTTCTGAATGTGTGATACTTTTGTTAAAAGTTTCGGGAGATTAACAAAACGTTTAAATATATATGGAAAAAAATTCAACATGTAGCTAGTTTTGCTGAATTTGGAGCAAAAATGTCCAAAAATGATCTTTTTGTAGCAGATTGGAGTACCAGGATTGATTTGGCACAATTTGGAGCAATTGGAAGCAGCTCGGCCACATCCCTGTAAATGCTTAGAACACATGGAAATTATTGATGGTTTGAAATACGATTGGAAAAACAGTTTGGCAGCACATTTGACGAAAAAACAGTTTGGTGGGAATGACCGGCGGGATAATACATAAGTACTAGGGATGCACCGAATATTTGGTTGGTATTCGAAAGACAAACCAAATATTCGGTTTGGCCGAATACTTAAACATTTGGCAACCGAATAGTAAACACAATGTTAAGTATTCACCAATCGGTAAAGAAATACATATTTTTTATATTATGAATGAAAGATATGGTATAGTACCATACAATTAAATTGATTCAAGTTGTTACTTACTACTATCACATGTGAATAAGCATTAGAAACCCAGAGAAAGACGTTCTACCAAGGCACCCCCATCCTTGTCAGACAGCCCTAACATAGCGTTCCTCATATCACGCAAAAAAACTAATATCATAATGAAAATTAAATTTTAATGTAAGAGAAAACATTCCGATAGTTACAATTTGAATTTTGTTGCTTTTCAGTTTTTCTTTAAATCGTATTAGACACTTTACATTAACCCTGTATCTATTACTTAACTGATTTAAATATGAATACAGTAGCAAGGGAAAAAAACTCATAACATAAGTGTTCATACAGATGTAAAGTCAATTAAATATGTAAAGTCAATTTACTGTTAATTTTTTAAATAAAATATGCAGCTGGTTAAAATTATTACCAGCATTTCAACTAATATTTTAAAAAAGTTATTAATTTACAATATTATAAAAGGAAAAACACACTCGGATAGTAAATTTTGCAAGCATTTTATTTTTGAAGTTTTACACCCAATATGAAATATTGTTTTAAGAAAAAAACTAATTAAATTCAATCATGGCAATACAAGTTTATTAAATTTTTAACACTAGTATTCGGTGCCATTCCTAATATGTACTGATTAGGACTATGAGAAGCTTTAATAACGAGTGGGGATTGAGGAAACTGGATTTCTACTTTTCCCTGAGCGTCATCAGGGGTCAATGAAGATGAAAATACGGTCCATTTTGTAGCCCCTTCAAAAAATTACAATTCATTAAAACGACCCCTCCACAGAAATACAGTTGATTAAAACAGACCTTCTTTGGCATTTTACCATACATTTTAATCGTGTTTTATCAATTATTTTAACAAGAAAAGCGACTTACACAAAAAATGGTCTAAAAATTTCCAAAATAAGTGTTGAAATTCACAAGGTCTAAAAATTTCCAAAAATAAGTGTTGAAATTCACAAAATAAGCGAGGTAGGGTAGTGAACAGAAAGGAGATGAAGGTATGAGGAACTATCTTTCTCAATACGATAGATACTTTTGATAACAAATGCATTTCTCCCCCCCCCCCCCCCCCCCCCCCCCCCCCCCCACCCCCCCCCACCCATTTTTCTTTAAATGCCACTCGGGAGGGGGGGGGGATTTCTTCTTAAAACCTCTTTTGTGCTTTCAAACATATTTCTGCCACCCTGATCCCTAAGTGATTGTTCTTTCATGGTTCAAGATCTTTTCAAGAAGCAAAAAAAAATAAGCAACTCTTTTATGGACCCCAAAATTTTCTTAAGTAGGGTCTATCCACAAATGATGTCACGCTTGGCGGGAAAGGAGGGCTGATGGGAAATTGATGGACGAGGGGGGGGTGAGGGGAGGGGAAAGATGTGTGACATTATACAATTTACACTAAAAATAAAAACATTTAAAATCAGAAAATCTAAATTAAATTTGATTTCTAGCATAGCGACTTTGTTTTTTAAACTGTAAGATATATGTATATGTAATACATGCATGACTTGTGCCAAGGATGGTATGGTGAAGTGTGAGCAGGAGGCAAAGAATATTTTTTAAAAAGCGTGACATCATTTATGGACAGCCCCTTATTCCTTTCGTTATTACCAAACTTTAGATTTTCTTATTGTAAAGTTGGCAGGTTGTTGCTTTAAGTGCAAATGTGCCAATTTTCCAAAATTGAAAAGCCCATAATTTGGCACCCATCGCACTCACGAAAATGAGCTTAATTAACTAGAAGATTATCAGAAATGCCGCACCCGCGATTCCCTCCTTCGGAAAAAAAAAAAAGAAACATCGCACTGAGGGGGGGGGGGGGGATAAGCAGTAAAAAATATCTTTTTTCCCATATGTTTTAAAGTATTTACCGCTATTTTACGAAGCTTACAATTTCCATTTTCAAATAATCAGTGTCCGATTTTATATAAAACATCAGTTTTCATATTCACAAAGGCGAATTTATAGAAATAAATAAATAACTTGTGAAAACTTCTTGCATTCGCAAAAAGTTCAGGATAAGTATAGCACATGCCTGATAAAGTGAAACAGCGATCCCATAGGAGCGAGGCTCCAGTCACAAAGAGTACAACTCTTTTTTTTTTTCTCCGCGGACGGCACAGCTGTTGGATATACGTAATGAGTGGTGCTTCAGTGCGACATATGTTTGTTTTAAGCTTTGAATGTATGTGTGTTTGTTGATATTTCTATTCATTTATTACTTTTGATATTTAAATAACATTGGGGGTTTATTTTAAAAGCACTCAGCAGTTTCCTGAGCTTGCCCATTTAACTTTTTAGGTGTTAGTTGAGTTTTTTTACTTTAATATAATAGCGTTTAAAGGGCAGTTGTTTATGAGCTGCTCGTCTATATAAAAAGTGTTGAGATGTTGCGACATTATTTAGGAAGATTCAGTATTTTTCAGACAATCAGGCCACCGGACATGGCTCTAAATTTTCAACGGGGGCTCCTTGTGCGCAAGGGGCTATTTGATAGTTGGAAAAGGGCAGTCTCCCACGCTTTATTATCTAAGACGTCATCGACCATATTACGGTTACGGATCAATATTGAAATGCAGCTTTCTTGAGGCTGGAAATAGGGCGTCACGAATACGTAGTTAGTAAACAAAAAAAACTCGATGCCTAGTCGATTTTCAACAGGGGGTCTCGATTACCACTTAGAAAGAAAGTAAGCATCAGAAAAAAATTAAGACTTATTAAAGCACCTTTGCGGCCTATACTGAGAAACTTTCCGGAAATAATACAGGGTAAAAAATTAAGTCCTTTTTAAAGGCCTTAAAAATTGAAAAAAAAAAAAAAGGTAAGTACTTTTGTAAGGTATTTTTATGCTGTACCCGTCCCGAACCATGTCTATATTCTTAAACTAAGTTAAAAAATAAAAAAAAAAAAAAAAAATCTAACTGAGTCAACATTCGTTCATAACAGTTTTAACACAGACGATGGTGCTGTAAACTCCCCACTCCACACCACTAATACACACAAACAGGGGTTTTGCAGCCTCAACAGTTTACCCCATCTTGCCTCTGATTGACAACGGGTGGCTGAGTTAAAGGATGATTAAGACCACCTATGAAAAAATGTTTAGCCCTCTGAAAAAAGGTATGAATTTTCTGTAGATAAAAATAGGTCATGCAGGCTTTATAGGAAGAAGCTAAAGACACCCACCTATTAAAAAATGTCTTCAGCAATATGACAGCGTGTCTACCAAACTTTCTTGAAAGTCAAATTTCCTGACGTTTGTTTGAGGAGGTAGAAGGAGCGAAGCGTTACTTATTTGATTTCCATTTTCGGGGGGGGGGTGGAGGGTGGATGGGGAGGGGGGGGGGGGGGAGCAAGTGGTTATCCTTTTTTTTTTTTTTAAATGTTATTGTTATTAGAGTTAATATTAAATGTTTTAAAATATCTGTGGGAGGCCCAGTCGACAGACTTTCAGCAACAATTCTAATGAAGATGATAAGTCCTCCAAATTGAACACTATCCAATACTTTAAATTCAAAATAAATAAAATAAAAACCTCAAATGTGCGCACACTTTCTTAGAGAAAAAAGGGGGCCAATTGCGTATTGTTATTCATCTGCGAGCATGCATTCATAAATAGTGAGAAATATTAAGCAATAAAAATTAGTACGTACGTGGGAAAATAAACATGATTGAATAAATCACGTATGATCAATCTACTAATCCGTCCACGATACTTCTAGCACAAATTTTCAAGCCACTTTCATCTTTCCCTACACTTCCAAATCCAAAAAACATTGACTTTATAAATATATAAACAATGGAATGAAATTCTATTGCAACCAGTGAGTGATTCACGTCACTGACGCACTGCTTTTTTATCCCTCCCGTCACGATGTGATCGAGGCTCCCCAATTTTTCGTTCCTTATGCAAACACATGGCTGAGAATGCTTTCGCGGCTCCAAAAATATGCGTATGTCAGTTGCTTCGCAGGTTTCCCAGTGTCTGAACCAAATAGGAAAGGGTTTGAAAAAAATAAAAAAGGGATACCGAAAACAATAAAAAAAAGATTCTTTTGGTGAATTTTCGGGCCCATTACCCAATTTCCGGTTTTTCCAGGACTTTCCGAACCCATTTTTTCCAATTTCCCGGCTTGTCTGGAGCAGGTAGACACCCTGTATCGAAAATGCTAATTTTTTACCTCCCATCAGTTTTAAAACCTGAAGTTCATTTATTTTTTTGGTAGCAAATAAACTCCATGACTCTTGTTGCTATTTCATTCATAACTGAGTCTGCTCTACTTAGTGTTTTTTTTTTTCCTTAACCTGGTTTAACCCCTTTCAAGCCCCGAGAATGTTCTGCAACGACGCGCTCCCACCAGCCCGCGCTCTTCGCAGACGAGATGTTTCCCCCGGCCCGGAGAGTTTTTGATGTTAAGCCTAATTCAGCAAATAAATCGTAAAAATTCAATCAAATTAAAAATTTTAATTCAAAACGTGGAAAATAAGAATATAGGCTCTAAATTCAACCCACTCTTAGATAAAAATGTCAAAAGAGGAAGATCTTTCATATCTTGACTCCATCCGTCATTAGATGCTCTATTTGCATCACTAATAACACTATCATCGTCATCATCATCTTCACACACATCTGATTCTTCACTCACATAAATATCTGTTTCACTATCACTCGAATCACTCTCCTCATTCATCATACGCGCAATTTCACTTTCCGTAAGATATTTCACTCTTTTCGCCATGGCTGCATAAACGAAACTAATAGAAAATAAACCCTCATGCACCCTCTGTACTACCGATAAACAAAAAAACCAACCCATTCTCTATCCCCCTATTCGTCCTAAAATCCAGTGTCACAATAAAAAACAAAAACATTAAACTCCCCACAAAACACGCCTTTGAGATCAGCTCTTTAACTTTACTGCTACTCCACAAAGCAATCACGTGTGTTTGTTTATGTTAACTCCTGAGTCATTCCCAGCTGTAGGAATTCCGATAACAGAAACACAGGCTGAAAGTTCAGACCTCATATGACCTCCACAATTCAAAATTACGGTATAGTACTGCCATCTAGTGTCATTAAAAAATTCTAAAAAAACGTTCCAAAGTTTGGTTCCTTATACGGAACGATGGGCAGAAACAAGCGTTCGCAACGAGTTCCCAATACGGAACGATGGGCCGGTGAGAGCATAATTTTCCCGTATCCGTCATTGGTACGCCATGGGCGCGAAGAGGGGACTTAATTAGGAAGAGGGGGGGGTGATTTAAAAAAACTAAATCCTTTTAAATAGGAATCAGTTTTTATCCTTACGGCATTAAGATTTAAATGAAAGAGTTGTAAAAGGAAAATATTTACTCACAAGAGCGATGGAAAAAGATTGAATTCGAAAATCTGAACCTCCCCATTCAATAAGTGTTTTTTTTTATTGGTTTCCTTGAAGAGGAAAGGGGGGGGGAGGTTTAAAAAATAATTTTAATTTCAAAATAGGATGTCAATTTTTACTCTTATGGCATTGAAGATTTAAATAAAAGAGTGCTGAAGGGAAAAATATATATTCTCTAGGACGTATGGAAAAAAGAGATTGAATTGTATAGAAATTGCGAACTTCGCCAAGCAATCCGTAAAATTACTAGTCATCTCCGTACATCAGTAATATTAATGCCAAAATCCGTATATTTTACGGATAATTCCGTTTAAAAGTTGGCTAGGTATGGGACATTTCAAAAACCTAGCTTAATATTTTTTGCGCTGCCACAGGTTCTCTATCAATATCCCAAACTAGGGACGCACCGAATATTCCCAGTGTTGGTATTATGGTAGACTGGGGTCACAAAGCCAAATATTTGGTTCATCCGAATACTTTAACTATTCATGGCAACGGAACTAGTAAGCAAATTTAAATCTTCCGACAATTGGTAACAAACATATTCTTTATTATTACCATGAAATGAGAAATTATAGTTGTATGCACCATAGTACTCAAAAAATTAATTCATATTGTTACTTACTAATAGTACATTTCAAAGTAGTTTTAATGCAAGAGAAAACTACCACCAGATGTTAAATTTAAGTTTGGTTGCCTCTTCAACTTTTTCTTAAAATCTTATTGCACATTTACATTAACCCTTACTGTTACTAAACTCATTTCACACTAAAACACTAATCGGAAAACAGGAAAAAAAAAAAAAAAAAAAAAAAAAAAAATATAAAAAAAACAAACAGGAGCTTTAAAATGTGCTTATAGACCCACATTGCTTAGGCAGCGCTTTTAGAGGCGACGACATATGGTGCCAAAATAATGCAAATCTTTGACTTTTTAGTAGCTGCTGGTAAGACTCCAAACAATTATCTTGCGGTTTCTTGTGGCATGTGCACAATTGTGTAGTCAGATAATGCAGATACATTCAAACGTCCCTGTCAAGATAGTGTTCTGGTAATTCCAAGGGTTAGTTTTTTAAAAAAAAGATGGAGATAGTTTAGGCGAAAGAATTTTTTTTTTTGAAGTAGTTACACTAAAGCACAAGATTGTTGCCACAGATGGGTATGCGTATGCATACTCCACCCCATAGGTCAGAGCAAAAGCGCGGGCGACACGGCGACCAATTGTCGTCCAGAAACGGCACAGAGCTCCTGCAGAAAAAAATTTTCCCCACGGAATAAAATTTCCATTTAGGGAGACCCCCCCCCCCCCCCCCCCCCCCCCCCCCCACAAAAAAAAATCCCATTTTTGCAATTAAGTTTTTTTTTCTGCTAATTTTTTTCAATAGATTATTTTACTCGCAGATGCAGACTATAAATATGTATCTTCCCAGCAGTCAGTTAATTCGTTTCGCTCGGTGCAGAATTTTCTGTTTACAAAGACCTGCACGGACCTGTAACCCCGTTCGCTAAAACCTCTTTTTTCTCACTTCGTAAATGAACGGAGCTTTTCGCCCTACGTCATATCATAGACCAGCCCAGAAACATTTTTTGCGAACAGATGATTGGCAGAAGGCGCGACTTAATTGTATCTGAGTTGTCCCAAAAAAAAATTGAAGAGTTCTTTGGGGAAAGGAAATTTTCCTACAGAAGAAAAAAAAATGGAGGTTAGGGTTTAAAAATCCAGCCCTAGATTTTTGCAGAACTTTTTGTTTCTGCAGAATTGTTTCCAAAGGGTTTGCTTTTTCTACGGAATTCTTACTTTTTGCGCGTGTATACAGGACCCCAGGGCCGGCCCAAGGGGGGGGGAAATGTAGGCGATGTCTAAGGCCCCCGCTTAAGAGGCCCGGTTCCGGGCTTTTAATTGGTATCTCATAAGACAATGATAGAGAAGAGGCCCGTTCTTGCGCTTTTCCCTGGGGCCTCCATGCCCTAGGCAATTTTAAGAAAAAAAAAAAAAATAAAAACGTTTTGACAGGGAAAAATAGCGCTTTTGAACACATTTCAATTTTTTTCCCTTTTCCGTCTTGAAACTGCATTTTTTTTCTTTTGCATTCCTTTATTCAAATTTCCCCAACAAAAAAAGTTAAAAAAAATGTTATCAGGCACGAAAGTGAAAGTATAAAAAAAAGCTGAACTTCCCTGAATACAAAATTTAACGTGAAAAAAAAAAAAAAAAAAATTATACATAATAAAATATGTATGTAATATATATATATATATATATGCATGTATACATTTTCTCACCAGCCGTCATTAATTCTTAAAAGAAGGGTCAATTATGGTTGGAAAAAAAAAGGTAACAAATTTCTTACAAAATATTCACTCCTTTCTTAAAAAACGATGTAAAAAATTTTTCCCCCTCATTTTCTATACATGATAAAAATAATAAAAAGTGTTGAAATAAAATATTTTCAAAAACTTTTTTTTTTCCTTTTTTGCGTTTTGATTTTTTTCATTTATTTATTATTTTTTTTAAAGTGCCCCATTTTTTCAACCTAAAATCAGGACATTCAAAACCAGTGTCGAGAGGGATAAAAATAATCCGACCCCCCCCCCAATAATAATTATGTAATCAAAGTTATATTTTTGCTAAAATCCCCAAGCACACTTTTAAATTTAACCTCATACTTCAAATTTTGATGAAAAAAAATAAAATTAAAAGGCTTGTCTTGGCTTGTAATTCAAAGTAGAAAACTGTTTCTAATTTAATACATCTACGAAAAATTAATCTACACTTTTTTCGTTGAGTCGTTTTAAAACTAAGTCATTAAATTCTCATAGAAAAACCTTAATATTACAAATCTATATCGCACATATATAATCCCCCACTTTTTTTTTTATTTCTTCTTCATGTCCATAACTTTTGCCTTTGATTTATTCAACCACTCGAATTTAAATTTATTTTTTTTCGCTCCGCATCTACTGAGCAAGCTTTATGCTCAATGTTTAATTAATATCCATATTTATAATGTTATCTTGGTTAACTAACAAAGTCATCTTCACAAACTGATGAACGAAGAACACAATTTCCCACATGCGTTTCAGAGCGTGTGGTACAATTACGACCACACGACAATAAAGTAGCAGTTAGAAGTTGTTCACAAACAGCCGTTTCAGTCATCCCGTAATTCAAGTTCGGCAATTTCCCCGTGCGATTTCAAAAAGTAAGGGTGTGACTTACTTTCATACTCTGCCGCGCGGATCGTCATTCGGCTTGATTGGGCGCACATGTTACGCCCTTTTCTCATTACCGCCTTGCCACCAACTTAATTGTTAGTCAGGCTGAATAGAACTACGATGTGTAGGCTTAGGAACGATCTTGTTTACTGTGAAGGAGAAAAATGGGTTCGTTCATTCCGCTCCCCCTCCACATTTTTCGGTTTCGCGATTTCTTTTCGGTTTTGTTGTCGATCTCAGAACAGCCTCAACGACCTTTTGAAAAGCGGATTTCCACTTAAAAGCGGAACTTTTTCTTTCCCTGGTCCTATTTAGTCATTTTATTTATTTATTTTTACAAGGATCGAGCATCACAAAACTTTATGGGAAAAATTGTGTTATAAGCATCCCATTATTCAATCTTTTTCCATCATTCTTGAGAATGCATGTTTTTTTTTCTTTTGCATTCTTTTATTTCAATTTTCAACAAAATAGGATAAAAAATAATGCACTGTTTTGTCATTTTATTTATTTATTTTTACACTGATTGAGCGTCGCAAAATTTGATGGAAAAATTGTACTTTAAGCATCATGTTTTCAATCTTTTTCCATCCCTCTTAAGAATGAATATTTTTTCTTAAGCATTCCTTTATTTAAACTTACTAACAAAATATGAATAAAAGACAACCCCTATTTTATGATTTTAGTTATTTATTATTTAACTAATCAGTTAGGTTCACGCTATAAACAGAAGTTCAATGCTAAGATCTTCAGACAGAAATGAAGAGGACATTGGGACAAATGATAAAAGAACTTTCATTCACATAAATGGACCACCATCTGGTTTTAAAAATATCAGGAAATATATCAAAGCAGGCTTAATTTTGATGTACAGACCAAATTATGCATTCCATTTTTCAACAACCCACCAAAATAAAGTTATGAAAAAATTTGTTATCCCAAAAGTTGTTAAAAAAGTGAATTCATAAGCTAAATGTTTACCATGTTTCAAGTAATTTTGAGAAATAAATTGTATTTATAGTCCATCGATTGTAGCTTTCATGTTTGAGCTTGATTTTTTCTCTTCAGAAATTCTATAGATGCAGGTAAGTTTCTTTTTTTTTTTCTGTTGCATTAATGTTTACATTTCTGTCTGCATCTAACTTCCTACCAAAATTTATTGCTTAGTTATGCAGTTTATATATATAATATACATACAGCTTTAATCTATTCATGTAAAGATTTTTATACGCACAAAGTGCTTATAATATTGCAGGTTGATTACATATTTATTATTAAAAAATATGTTGCAGAAAGAAATTGGTACTCATGATGTTTGTCGCAGAAAGCAGGAAAAAATTCTGCCACAGGGCATATACACACTTTGTATTCAGCTATCACAAGCTATGAGTTTGCAGATAGTTTTTTCTTTTATCTGACTGTATGAATAATTGTTATTTTTTATTCTAGCTACTGTTTGACGTAATAAGGTGAAAGTAATTTTTTTGCTCAATTCAACATCATTGAGCAGTTAATTTGCATTTGTGCACAAGTTATCGTTATTTCTTAATTTAGTTAGTCTAAATTGCTTAGGCTTGTACAGTTAACAATAACTATACCCTGCCAAAAAAGTATTCGAGTAAAAGTGAAACTTCTGACATTTGTTTCATGTACATTAAATATTAATTATCATAAAATATGAATTCAATTACCTATAATCATAATTTCTGTAGAGTTGTGCGTTCGGGTATACATGATAGTTCGGTGTTTTTAGTTTAGCAAAGTGCCAACGGTATAATATCTTCGAGGGAGCCTCTCTCAGCGGTGGCCGGGCCAGGAGTTTTTTTTTTTTTCTTGGAGGAGGGGGGGGGGAGGGTTGTCTTGCACAGGGCTAGAGGTGGCATGGCATACTTTGGAGGGTCCCCTTATTCTATAGTGATCAGGGGGTCGATCAAGGAATTTTTTAAAGGGTCGCATTTTTGTAAATTTGAACACCTACTTTTGCGAATTTTCATACCAATTTCTGAAAAAAACAGATTAAAATGTTCACTAAAATGCCATTGACAGGCCGATGTAATTTTGTGAAGGGGCAGCAAAATAGAACCAATTTTTGTCTGCATCGCCCCTGGTGATGGATGAACCTAACTGTTCTTTCGATCTCACAAAGGACCAACATTGCATGCTTTAGATGGACCCCATACAGCAATGGCTGGACCCAAGGATATTTTTTGGGGTCTTGCAAAGGGTCAGCAGTAGCATGTTTTCGAGGAAGCTCCTATGGCGGTGGCCAGATCCAGTTAATGATGACTGATATTTCTATGAGTCTCGCAAAGGGTCAGCGACTGCATATTTTTTGATGAGCGCCCCCTATTACGGCAATGATATTTTTTGAGGCTTCGCAAAGGGCCTACATTTCTGCATTTGCGGTGCATCTTGGGAAAATAATCGTAAAAACACTGCAGTTCCTCCATGCCTGAATCCCACAGCCTTTTTGCATCACAATTGCATTGCCGAACAAGAAATAAACCAAAGTAACAGAACCCATAGATTTTGAACCGAACTGAACAGAGCAGAAGAGGTTGGAATCCTTAGATGTTCCACAGAAACGCTCCAACTCGCCAGTGTGTTGACACGAGGTTGGCTAAAGCACATTCTCACAAACTTTATAATTTCTGAAGTTTAACACCATATGAAATATTGTTTAAAAACAAATTAAATTACTCATTGTGATCGAAGTTTGATAAATTATAACAAAACATTCCGTATTCGGCTAGAATTTTAACGGAATATTCGGTAAAATATGGTATTCTGTGCATGTCTATCCCAAACAATAACAAATATTAAATCAAAGTTGTTAGAATAAATCAAATAAAGAAGCAAAAAACAATCAATTATAAGTTTATCTTTATTCACAATAGGCAAAACAATTGTCAAACACTAATAAATAATTTAATAAAATGAACAATAAAACCGCACATTAGTAACAGTAGCGTAGCGAGCAGAACTTGACCCCGGGGCACAATACCTTTTAGCGCCCCCTCCCCCTTTCATATTTGTCAAATCTTTCTCTTAAGAAAGATTTGGCGCCCCATAATAAAAAAAAAAAACTGTGCTGGCTCCCTTTCCCTCATTACCCCACTGATTAATAACCATCTATACCACAAGAACAATTTTGGCGCGAAATACTCCCAACTATTTTCTTAAAAATAAGAAACACAAAGAACATAGAATACAAGTTAACTTTAGTTCGTACTAAAGTATATTGTAATGTCAAAAGTTTGCAGTTTCATTTAAATTTATCTGAAATATTACTTACATATAATTAAAATTCTTACTACACTTACCTTTTTACAACAAAGACCGGTCGGTTGTGTGTAAAATAGATATAAACTACTCCGGATCATGAGCTTCATAATCCACAGAAACAAATCAAAAATACTTGGAATTATTTCCCTTAACACTTAGACCTAACACGCACATTTAATAGTATTAGCTCCGTGGTCCTTATCCGACTTTTGAATAGAGAAGTGAGGACACAAACCTCAAAACTCTGCTATAAAGTTGGGTAGACATTTATACGCTTCAAATGCGTTTTCTGAAATGAGCTTTCCAATGTTATTTACGCTCACACACAGTAAATATAATTCATAAAATTAAAAGTATCGATGATTGATTTTCTAAAACAAAACTAGGGACGAACATAATTATCTTTAATTTAAAATTTTGTAACCCCCTTTATCTTCGGGACTGTCCCACAATTTCTTTTCTGGACGTTTTTTTCGAAAAAAAAGTATTGGGTTTTTTAAATTTACATTACGGTAGTATTTACATGCATTGAATATACACTCATCGATTCCATAATTTAAGGATACTGAAGTTCAGGGAAAGAAAGAAGAAAGACAGCAATAAACAATTTTGACTTATTTGTAAAGTCTATTTATTAAACAAAAAGTAAAGAGCAAAAAAGTGCTATATGTTTGACATAATTAATAAAAATTGCAAGTTTTACTCCCTTGACCAAATTTCAAAAAAGAACCTATTTACAAAAAAACAGTATAACATGGTTAGTAGGATGGTTAATACGGAGTATGTCTCCCGGACGATGCAATACAGGCCTGACAACGCCTACCCGAGTAGCAATGACTGCTTGTTTTCTGCTCGGTCGTTCATCGACTCATCGTTAACTCATCGACTCTCGACTTCAGTCATCGGCAAGTGCACTTTTGTTTATCTGCAATAGATGAATTTTTATTCATGGATAGAAGTGATCTAGACGAGCAGTTTTGCCGATGGGAAACCGAAAAACAATATCTTATCCGAAACTGCAGCTATATAGTCAACGGGCCTTGCAGGTGTCCCCATTGGTTTACACTTTACCCAAATTCCTATAAATATTTGCGTAATTTAGATGTGCCTTTGCATAATCTAAGGGAAATTTTGAACAATTCTTGAATTAATCGCATAATTTACTTCAAATTTCTTGTATTGGGGTTGGGAGGGGGCAGGGGGTGGTATCCCCCCCTTGCCCCCTCCCACAAAATTTAAATTTGAAAAAAAATATTTACAAAAAAATATAAGTATTTATTATATAAAAATCGTTTGTAATATTTAAATAATTTTTAAAAAAATGTGTTTAAAAAAAAGGAAAAGAAAATCTATTTGAGCGTCAGCTGCATTATAAGAAAAACGGAAACTTCATTACAATGAGCAACTCTTTTGAAACCTCTTTAATGTAAACAGCAAGAAGAGAAATCTGTTAATTTTTAAAAGTTATCCAAGAAATATGAAAGTTAAAATCACACTAAAATTCCTATACAATTGGCAATATTGTTTTTTAATTATTAATTATGAATGTTGTTGCTACTTACATACATTGGTAAAAAGTGAAATTAATTTCTTACCAATCGAATAATTTGACTATTATTAATAATAGCTGAACAACACTTTGTCAAAATTTCACCCAAAGTCCCAATCTCAGACTAAAATAACCGGTACTTCACACTTTGCCTTACACATGATAAGATTCGATGGTCTAAGGGTAACGCGCTTATCTCGTAATCAGTACGCTCAAGGTTCGGGCCCCGGGGAGGAAGATGGAAGATTTTTTTTTTTTTTTTCAGAAAAACGGAAATTTAGCATACAAAAAACGAAAACATAATAAACAAAACGGACATTTTTTGAAAATTTTGCTGCCAGTCGTTTATTTTTTATTAACAAATATATTTTAAACAGTTTATCGGTTTCTTTTCATTATTTCATCGGAGTCGTCGGGAAACGATGATCGGCTTTATAGTCCCCCGAGCGGACATTTTGTACCAGTTGCCGATGAAATTTCCCCTTTTTTGGATGAAAAGCCGTGATCGGCCATTGCTCCTTCTCCTCGGATTTAACTCACCCGCCTCTCATCGACCGATGGGTTATTGCTACTAGGGTAGGCATGCTGAGTATCAAATGATCAATCTGATCTTGGGGAATATTACACCACTCATCAAGCAATGCACTCCGAAGTTCCGGTAGACAGGTGGGAGGGGGTTGACGGGCTGCAATTCGTCGGCCAAGCATATCCCACACATGCTCTATTGGATTCAAGTCCGGTGAGTATGCTGGCCAATGCATACGGGTGATATCCTCCGATTGAAGGCATTCGTCTACAATGTTTGCACGGTGAGGACGGGCGTTGTCATCCATAAACACAAATTCAGCACCCATGGCGCCCCGAAACAAACGTACATGTTGTTCCAGAATGACATCCCGATAGATGTGGCCTGTCATCGTTACACTCTGAACATGCAGGTCAGTTCTGGAACCAAGAATAATTCCTCCCCAAACGAGCCATCCTGCACCACCGTAACGGTGTCTTTCAATGGTGTTCTCTTGGTGGTAACGGGTACCTGGCGCTCTCCAGATGAATGTCCGGCGAGAATCAGACTCCAAACTAAACCTGGACTCGTCGGAAAACATCACACAAGACCACTGTTGCGGTGTCCACAATGCATGCTCTCTACTCCAGGTTAATCGCAGGCGACAGTGAGTTGCGGTAAGTGGAACACATCTGACAGGCCTACGAGCATATAGACCAATGTGCCCTAAGCGTCTGTACACGGTCTGCCTTGAAACTGTCGTACCGGTAGCTGAAGAGAGCTGACGAGACAGGTCTGATGCTGTACTCCGTCTGTTTCTTTTGGCAGTAACTGCCAAATAGCGGTCCTCATTCGGCGTTGTAACTCGGGGGCGACCTGTGCTGTAACGTCTACTCACATTACCATCATCTTGGAATCGTTGCCAAAGCCTGGAGATGACACTCTGGGCGATTCCAAGTTCCTCGGATACTTCCAGCTGGGTACGTCCACATTCCAGTCGTCCGATAATTCTGCCACGTAAAACATCAACCAAATGCCTCCTTTGTGCCATAACTATGCGGTTTTTGCACTGAAAGGCTTTCACAGCGCTTGTGAACAATTTTACTTCTTTGCCACCATTCCTTATATACCCCTCTCTTACACTCTCGTCATTGTGACGTACCATCCACGCCATCTGGTGGTTTCCTGTAATTTGCATATTCTTCTTCAAGATGTGTGTGATCATTCCACAGGTGAAATTTTTATTTTAGAGATCAATTTCTGTGTGATTCTGAATTATCCTTAATTTATGGACATGAGGATGTATATCACCAGGCACGGGGCAACGTAATCGCGAAACGACGGTGGGGGGTGAGGGGACGTTATAAGTCCCCGATTCTGACAACAAAATTGTTCAAAAATCATCGTGCTCACACCTTAAGATAGTCCCCGCAAATTGGGGACATTTGGTCACTTTTAGATTATGTGAAATGGTCAAGGAAGTAGCCTCAAGAGGTGGGGTCCGCTCGCCGATAATTTAAAAGTTTTTGTTAACTGGATGTCAATAAAATCAAGCGATTTTTGTGAGAAGATTCTAAACTTTATTCACTTATTAGGCGTCCACCCGGAAATTTTTTTTCCCCACTAACGGTCCCCTGGAACTCGTGCTTCATTTTTTTGATTTTAATCTTACTTTTTTTACTTGTTCATTTATCGTTAAAATCACAGGACAACCAGCCAAACTGCCGCCCAGGGCGGTATTGTGGCGTAGCGCAGCCCTACACTACTGTGTCTTTCAGAACAACCAGCAAACACAGGGGAGTGGAAGATTTTGTAATAGATCCTGATTTAAATATTTTTGTTTGGCCACTTTTCGCGATCAAGTTTCTCAATTTCTTCTCTATTCATATGACCCAAAAACAGCTCCGGCCGGGCGTTCAGACTGCCACTTTTTGAGTAACTCGGGGGAAAAACCCAAGCCGGTCACGATGCACCGATTTGAG
>JAWZYV010002592.1:0-15389 GCA_038373885.1 Cheiracanthium punctorium | reverse complement strand
AAAACCAACTGGAAAACTTAAATGGTTTTTTTTTCTTCAAAATTTCAACTTTAATTACATAGGTAATACATCTCTTAATATCAGTACACTAATTGCAGGGTTCAATGCATATGATAATTGGGTTTGTATTGCTGCCTCGTCACAAAATTACAAATGATTAATATGGCCCTTTGGAATTTGTGTTAAATAAAAGTACTAAACTTATAATAAAAGCAAAACTCGTTACAGCTTTTTATTGTTATTATTATTCTGTGATGAATGCCAAAAAACATTCTACAGACAGAAAATATAAAGTGGGTAAAATTATTTATTCCAAACTTAAAGCTCTACTTTTTCAGGTTTTTAAAGAAAAACTAAACTTGCCTGACAATTTATGAGCTAATTTCCCGGTGGCGTATGAATCTGAAATCGTATCAGTACTTTAATTTTAAAATTGAAAATTTGTGTTTTTCTGTTTGTTTTTTACAGATATGCATAAAAAAATATAACTAGAGTAACATGAATTGAATATAATCACAAAGTATTTTAACGCTGCAATCGTAAATCTGCACACATAATTTCATTACACCGATACGATGCCTCTTGAACCTCATAAGTTTAATATTTTTTTCACTGTTTCTGTAAAATACTTCAATAAAATGAGAGTGATGATTAGGAACAGAGAAAATTAAATTTATTCAGGCTTTACTAATTGTTTTATACGAGAAATAGTTTGTAAACATTAGGCTTAACAGCTTTAAAATACACTACTATATACGGATAGAATGTCGTTATGTTTTAAAGCATGAGTTTTTTGGAAAAGCAACATTTCTTAGCAAAAAGATTTCAGAAAATATAAGTAATAATTTTAAAAAATTACCTTTAAAAATAACCGACAATTCTTTACGCTGGTTAAAGCAAGGTTCACTTCGTACGTAAATGGATGTTTGGTTTTGGTTGGTTGGTTCGCTGCCACAGCTACAGATAAATGTCGTTAAACAACGAAATTCTGAAATATCTGTTTTATAACATAAAATATAGCAAATTTACGTGGAAAGCATAGTTAAATTCTGTTAACATTTTTTTTCTGTTGAAAAATGACAGAATAGTTCTGTATTTTTACGATTATTTTTTGCAGTGTATGCGTAACATCAATGTTCATGTCACGTGTTTACTAGTAAGTTAAAATGTTTGAAAACTTATCTACAGAAACTCTTGAAAATCACAAAACATACTTTGTTCTGTAGCGAGTGGTACGGCAACAGAGAGCGGTCAACTCTTACTGCATTGTAAGACGGGAATCTTTCTTGAGTTGTTCATGGTATTAACTTCTGGCAATAACAACTAACAGAGCCAAAAACTCGGTATTCCATATTTCCCCACTATTCCATAATACCCTCCTCTCCTCTATATAAAAGCACGCAAATAAAAATGTAAATTTTGATGAATATATAATAAATTAGTTTTACCTCTGAAGCTTTGAATTAACTGTTTATTGGTTAAAAAAACAACATAGTAATTTTGTTAATAATAATTTTGTTGAAATAATTTTGTTAAATGAGTTAATTAAAATTTGTTAATTCAAACAAATAATTTGATTTTAGCCAAATAAACCATTTAAACAAATAGTTGGTTAAATTAACAAGACATTTGTTTATTTTAACAAAATTCTTTGATTAAACTGACAAAATGTTTTGTTGAAATAACCAAATAATAATAACGAAATTATTTTGTTAATTTAACTAAAATTTTGTTTACGCTATTTCCACTGGATAATTTGGTTGATTCAACAATATATTTTTACTTTCCGAATATGTACTATGTAAGGAAAGTATTGTAGTCATGAAAAAATTCGACTTCGACATTTTGGTGTATTTACACGTTTTGAGGTTTTCTGAATTCATTTATGCTATTTTTACGAGATGTATGTATGTGTGTGTGTGTGTTTGCGTGTATGTGATTGAACACTATAGCTCCTAAACAGGGCTTTCGATTGAGCTCAAATTGAGTATATATGTTATAAACCACCATCGTAAGACCAGTATTGATTTTGGTGTGTATAGGACTTATATTTTTTCCACAGGGCTACGACAAAGATTTGTTTTACATTATGGCATATGGGAAGAAATTCTTGAAAGTGCGTTAGCGTTTGAACGGTGCATTCGATTGAGCTTCAATTTGCTATATATGTTTGAATTATTCATCCGTTAAAATTTATTTAAATGGATGAATAATTCAATGAATGGATGAATAATCAAGAATGGGAAGAAATTCTTGAAAGTGCGTTAGCGTTTGAACGGTGCATTCGATTGAGCTTCAATTTTCTATATATGTTTGAATTATTCATCCGTTAAAATTTATTTAAATGCTTGGTAATGATCTTAATCGTAAGTGTTCGGAAAGCCGAGTGGAGGCACTCCAGAATTTTTTTCAGTGTGTTACTCAACTGATTATTAGAGTCTTCGACCCTTTTCATATGATTTAGAAGAAAATACATAGTAAACGTCAATATAGCTCGTTCACATAAGAAATACCTTGGAATCCGGGAAGTCTGAAACACAGACTCGTATATGCAAAATAAATATTTTGTTAACATTTGATATGCTCGGTACAACATTGTGTAACGGCATGCATTTGCGTTAGTTTGAAACAAAACATATTGTTATGATAAGCGTTACAAGTGTATTTCTTTGCACAGCTAAAGTAAAAAATGTTCATTCAGTTGAATTACCAAGAGGTGAAGTCACTTTTCCAGGCGAATAATCGCAGCAAGGCGTTTATGCATGGACCAGATTAAACGGTTTAATGTCTCTGTAGAACTTTTTCCCCGTTCCTGCCGTAGATAATATTTTTAAATGTTGTAAACTGCGGAGGCGATGTTGGGTCATCTTCCTTTTAAGTATTCTCAAAATATTATAGATAGGAGAAAGATCTGGACTTGCTGCTGGCCACTCTGAAACAGCGACACGTTTCGAATGTAGCTATGTTGGTATCTTCGCTAAATGAGGCCTTGCGTTAACTTGTTGCAAAATATATCGTTTTCTGCCAAACAATCTCTACGCTGATGGGCGTAGATTTATTTCAAGAATCCGTATATAGTCTTGAACCTTTATCGTTCCCGTACAAGAATGCAAATTACCAACTCCATTCGCTTACAAGCAACCTCACACCATAATAGAGTTTATTTTAAGAACCATGTGCTTGTAACAAAATGGATTGTTTACTTCACAGTTCTTCCTAATCAACTTTCGGCTTATATTTACACGCGAAGCCTGAAGAATAAATTCATCTGACCACAGTACCTTCTTCCACTGAATTAGAGTTCAACTAGATTTGGATCACGCAATATGGCGACATTAATTCAATGAAATGAGACATTTTTTACGTCTTATGTAAATGTTTAGGGATGGACGCGAGACGAGACAGAGATTTACAGCTTTTTTGCGAGACGAGACAGACATTTTTAACATTAAGGTATAGGGATTTTTGCGAGACGAGACAAAGCTTTTAGGCTATTTTGCGAGACGCGAGACGCCAATTTTCCGCCTCGCGTCCATCCCTATAAATGTTTGTGTCTTATCTTATGTTTGTGTAGTGTAGTGTGTAACCACACCTTTTGCTATATCGACGCACAGTTGCTTAGGAAATGGTCTTTATAAGCCTTTGTTTTTCGCAAGTGATAAGATTTGCAACTACCAAATGCGTATTTTTACGAATAGGTTGAACGACGAATGTATACGAATAGGTTGAACGACGATGTTTACGAAAGAGGCAAACTTCCGGATTGCCAACACTATAGTTTCCGACCAGGAGCCTTTAATGAACGGCTATTTATAGTTGTTGAGAATCCTTTTATAATACTACTTACTGCAGATTGAGTAAAGTGGAACATTCAGCTAATTTGTCACCGTAAAACATTATTTTGGTGCTGCTGTATGATTTGTTTGCATTTTGCAAGAGCAGTAGCTCCACCCCTCGCTCAATGCTCCCACTTACCACTGATAACGATTGGGAATTGTTCCCCCTTATATGCCATTTCCTTCTATTAAAGTCACTGACTCACAATTTTACACGAAATGGCTAGATTATCCTCATTCTTTCTAATGAACGAACTTTCTTGAAAAGCGTTGGGATTAAAAATGCAAATTTTATACAAACTTTCTATTCTTTCTTTGTTTTTTTTAAGTTGTGACATTCGTACATAGTGTAAAATTACATATATTTATGCATTTTACAGCATTTCGATTAGCCCGCATTTTTAAAAGTGCAAAATCCTTAGTGAACAAACTTCATTGACGTTGACTATAAATTCTTCCATAAATACCTTATACAAATTGCTCGTTGTTTTATTTTCGACCAATTTATTCCAAAACAAGTTCAATCCCTCTTCTGCCATTTCCCTTGATTTGCCGATTTACCTAAGGTACATTGTTTATCTTCACTTATGAATAATTCCACAACATATCTACCATTTTCTTGACGTTGCTGTGGCCAACTTGAACGTTGCTGTGATCTCGTAACCAGGTAGCCAAAAACACACACAATTTTGTAATGAAAGTGAACCATCACAGGATGATTTTAATGTCTTTGGTTATTTTAAAAAAAAGCCCACCGCAATAACATTAATTTTGCTAGTAATATGAAATGCTGGATCCGAGAGTTTTGTTAGATGGGAAATACCAATTTGCTTGCAGTCTACCTTACGTAATACGGGGCAACATGAAAAAGATTATTTCTACCGAAATGACAGTTTACGTTTAATATTTATGCAGTTGTTTTGCTTTCAACAAAATAATTGCAATATCATTAATTCCCGCAATATAAGCATTATTTTTTTTTCTTAATTTAATCCCAATGCGGATACAACCTGTGACTTAAAATATTTACTGAGCTCCCACTGTCGAGGGAATGCATTGCATTTTTATTTTTTTATGAGAAATTTTCAATATGCATCAGGAATGTAGCCAGCGGGTGGGTCATAGGGGCCTGGTACATCCCCCAAAATTTCACACCTTTGTTAATTTTATGTTAATAAATCAAGCATTTTTGGGAGAAATTCTACTTTTTTCACTTTTTGGGCACCCCCTGAAATTTTCTTCTCGCTACGTCCCTGATGTGCATAATAATTTTGCGGAATAACGTGGTGGTTTGTTTTGAGAGGCCTTCAGCTTGAAAGTAAGATGTTTCGTTCGAAATTATTTGTTCGTCATCAGTTGGGGAAAGCAAATTAGGTATTCGCCAACGGATTTCATTACTTCCACTTTCAATTCTGTATGTTCAAGGATAATGATGTAAAATACATTTTCTCAAATTCAACCTTAGAGTTGACCAGGGTCGGCCGCGCCGCCCATGTATGTGATGTGTGCGGCGCACACATGCGCCAGATACTGGGCGGTAGGGATGGATGCGAGACATCTCGCATTGTCTCGTTTCGCGAAACTAGACAGGCGAAATTTTTTTGAGACGAGACGCGGGACGAGAAAGAAAATCGTTTGCGAGACGAGACAGAGCCTTGCCTCGCGTGAGATTTCTCGCAAGAATTCCTCGTCTCGCATAAATTCATGATACGAATTACTTCTTAATTTATCAGAATAGAATTCCCGTATTTGAGGAGGTATGCCGTCTTCTCTCCCCCCCCCCTCCACTCCACTCCATTTTTAACACTTTCCAACAGGTTGAAAAGTGTTAATGATTTCGGTTTGCCCGTCTGTCGGTCCGTGCTCTAACTTCCGTAAATATGCATCGATTTCTACTAAACTTAAATATGTTTTTCTTATCTACTGCACCATGTACCCTATTGAAAACGGTCTATGTAGCATTTGTAGTTTTTCTACAGGAGCACCCAAAATATTCCCAATACATTGCGTTCTATGGGAAGTTATTCTTTAAAGCGTATCATCCTACTATATGGTTAAAGCTGATCACTGACTACAAGATAAAACTCATTTCTGCCATTACTCGAAAAAGATTACGAAATTAAGCACTAAAATGCCTAATAACATCTACACTGTTAGTACGATCCACTTGAAAATTTTCATATATCTGTATAAATATATAGAAAACAAGCTGCGCTACTTTAAAAATCTGAAAATCCACCCGTTCCTTCATTTTTAAGCGATTTTTCGTTATTTTCAGCTCCATTTTATTTCCGAGAGTAAAAAAGTTAATCATTTGCGTGACAGAATTAGCTATTTCAAGTGAGTGTGACGTCTTATTTATGTCACAATTATCAAGATTTTTCCAGATGTATGAGTTTAATTTTTTTTCACAAATGAAATGGTTTCCTCAGGATTACGACGGTATATTATAGGAGTGGACACTCTCCATAACTGCTTGCTTAGATATTTGATACCCAAACTAGGTTTCAATAATGTAAACAGTGGAAATTTGGGATTGCGCAGCGATCCTAGCGGTAAAGGAAAAAAACATTTCTCTCGCTGTCTGCTAATGAGTTTTGTTTTTAATTTTGCAACCTAGCGTGTGAACAAGATTATGAACGCCACCACTAATAGTCCGGGAGCCAGCTGCCATTTTGGGGTCATCATCGCACAAAAATCTGAGATTTTTTTACTTTGGTTCATTTTATATTGTAAGTAAAGAAAATGAACGTTAGCTGATAGAGAAGCGGTGGGTGCAGCCGCCCAAGCATGTAAAATAATTAAAAATAAATAATTATAATAAAAACTTGATACTTTGTACATGTGTTTATAACGTTGTATACAAATAAAAAAAATAGTTAGCTGACTTTATAGCGGTGCATTATACGTCAGCTGCTGCTGATGGTATGCATTCGGCTGTATAGCGGTGAATTGTACGCCAACATGTAAAGAATACCCGTTAAGTAAAACAATAACAAAAAAAGGTGAAATTTGGTGAGGTGACAGTTAACTGTATTAGTTTTATGAAAAAAATAATCCGCTGAGTTTTTCATGGTGGAAAAGTCCTCAGCTGGCGATTGCAAGTTACAGCGTCTTGTTACACGTACAGGCATAAGATGTATTTCACTTGCACCAACTGATCACTTTTACACCGCGAAAAATTCAGTGGACAACGTCTTCCAGGTAACTCGTATTCAACAGCTGAGCAAAAAATAAATTACACAGAACTTGAGGTATGAAATTTTCGTTTTTACGAAATAAATGCGAATTTAAGCGAAATTTTTTTCGATGTTTACATATAGGGGAAGGTGTCCCAAAATGATTCCCTTAAGGGGAAAACTTGCACAAAATAACATAAATGTTAAATAAAACTTTGACCCTTTGCCACACAATTTTACACCATAAACATATTTTAATAACATTTTAAGCCCAAATTGAGTAACGAAGAAAAAAAAAAAAAATATAGAATTTTCAAGAGTCCAAAGGATCATTTTACCCTGACCCAGGGATAAAATGATCCGCCATTTGAAAATAATTGCAAATTGTATTTTATCGGCAGAATAAAAGATGTAAAAATAATTACGACAATACATAATGAAATAAAATAAGTTTTACAATCATATAGTATGCAAAATTTAATTTATGAAAATTTTAAAGAAGTGTCACAAACAATAAATGGACTATTTCAAAATTATAATTCAAAAATTGTGGCCTACAATAAACGCAGAAATGAATTAAATAATTTAATGGGGAGTCAACCATTTTGAGAACGTCTGAAGGGCTGCCATGATGACTAGGGCCCGGTACTGGAGTTCCTTCAGTCGATGGATTATTTTACCCGGCAGTATGGCTGCCCACTTTAGTTCATACTGGAACTCGCCGAGAAACAATAACTAAATAAGTGCAATTCACATCTAAAAGCATACTCTGTTCAGTCAACCAAGTCATAGTTCTGTAAATATTGTATTTCTAAATAAATAAGAAACTTAGGGCTTACCTCGTAACAGATATGATAAAACTCGTTTTTTTTAAGAATTATACTCACAAGGAGAGGCTCAGACGTTGGGTTCACCGATTTTGATGAAATGTTGATGAGTTATACCCAGGTAGCACAGAGATATTGCCCTATATCAAAATTACAATATTGGGCAATATTAAATGGACCCCCCCTAAATGATATTCCTGAATATTATTTTTTGACATTCAGAGATATCAGTTTAACATTTCTGAATATTGTTTTCAGATATCCAGGAATATCTTTTTTTGATATTTGTAAATATTATTTTTTGACATTGAGCAATATTGGTTTCCAACATTTCTGAATATTGTTTTCAGATATCCAGGAATATCTTTTTCTGATATTCCTAAATATTATTTTTTGACATTGAGCAATATTGGTTTCCAACATTTCTGAATATTGATTTCATGTTTCTCCCATCAGCCCTATAAGCATCAGGTCAATATTGTATGCTTGGACTCCTATTTGTGAGAGAAAATATTGATTGTAAAAGAAATTGGGGGGGGGGGGGACTTGACTAATTAATATTTCACATGTAGACATTTTTTTGGTTTAAAATTATAACTCAAAATAGAATTTTTTAATGCTTTAAAATGAAATAAAGCATTAAAAAATTATCTTTTGAGCTATAATTTCAAACCAAAAAAAATGTCTACATGTGAAATATTAATTAGTCAAGTCCCCCCCCCCTCCAATTTCTTTTACAATCAAAATTTTCCCTCACAAATAGGAGTCCAAGCATACAATATTGACCTGATGCTTTAATAAGTTAGCGGAAACATTTTTTTTTTTTTAATGACTGGGAAAAAATTTTTTGTACAAGTTTGCATTTGATGGTGCTAAAAATCGTACTTCACACACATTCTTGACTCACCTTTTGGAGAACGTAAAGGCCTTTAATACTCAAATTTCGCAGCAATTTATATTGTAGAGTGCAAATTAAAAGCTTGAACAAATAGTTGAAACTTTTACTATAGGCAGCTATTTTATAATCACCTATAGAATATAAAATTTACTTTGGATTTTATAGTAGCCACTACTCATAAAATCCACAAAGACAATATACTTTTAATTACTACAGCTCTGCTATAACAATCTCAGTGTTAAATCAAACTACATACTCTTTTCTTTGGTCAACACAGGTAATCTTGAATTTTTCAGAAAGATTGTGGGAGTTATGACCAATTTCAAAGTATACAATAAATGTTTGCCATATGTGTAAAGGGAAAAGGGAGGGGGCAGGAAGTATAAATAGAGCTTTTCTTCGAGTAAAATAATAGCTATTAAAAAAAAAAAAATTCCAGTAATATGCTCATATTTCTTTTTTTACTCTGTATTTACCTTGAAACGTTTCCCACAAAATGTAATTTGCCATTGGAGGTTATTTCCCACCCCCACCCCCTAAATTTATATTAATTTCCATGAAGCACTAATGCATCTCAGATACAATGAATTCATTTTCAATATATTTGTATTAAAAGTTAATCTCTTAAGCCTTTGGATTTCATTAAAAATTACAAGAGGCGTGAATGAAAATTCCAGTTACGAGTGATTAAATACATTTCTTTATAATGTTTCAAAGTACAGTAGAACCTTGGTTATGCAATGCTCCATGATATTCAAGGTGACACCTTGGTTAATGTAAAAGATTCATGATCAGACTTCGGATGATTACACATCCATCTGCAATTGATTACAAGAATTGATAAGGATTACGACTATGGCCAATTCCTAAAAGGATTATGACCAGTTACTGTTAAATTTGCAAAAAGGTAGTAATCTTGATCTTAGTGAAATCAAATATTCCAAAAATTCTGAAGTAATGCAATTTTATTACACTATTTCAGTAGAATTTATAGAATAGCATTCTTATAGGGAATTACATTTGACTGTAATCGTTTCGAAGTCTGGACATGATCTGCAGTATGTTTAAAACTGTAATTGTGATTATGATTGTCAGTGTTATCCGAGGCATGTTTGATTCTGACCACCTTGGATAATCAGGGTTCTACTGTAACTTGATCGAAAAGCAAATATTATTGGTTGTAAACAACAGAAGAAGAAAATATGAAAATAAATAAATTTTGATTTGGAATAAATGGATTAAAATTTTTTTTGGGCTATATTTTAAGATTTTCATTAAATTGGAAATGCTATTAAAATTGAGTAATGCTTAAAATTGCACAATTGTGAATTTTAAAAACTAATTTAAGTTTTAATTCATGCAAAACAAAATGTGCTTTAAACAGCTTACTGGAAAAGGATTAACTCTGGTAAAAAATTAGTACTGTACATTTTTAATATTATAAATATCCCTAATTATAAACACACTTCAAATTAAGTTTTCTTTCCAAAAAATTACATGAAACAGATTTTCATATTTTATTTTTAAAAACAAAATTATCTTTATAAGTTTTCAGTATAATTGTCCACAATATCAAATGTTAAGGAACAATCTGAAACATGAATCTTTTTTTATTCTAATCAGGTGCTTCAGCTAAACTTCGACCAAACATATTTGCCAAAACCTCCTTGTCCTTGACCTTAAACTTCAAATCAGCAGCAGCTACAAAAGAAAGAAAAAAGAAAGCTTTTCAGACATGTAATTGCTACACGATAAAATTAGCTAAAATATTTTAACCACATGGTTGGCTGAAAGGTTTAAATTATCAGAATGAAATTATTAATTTCCCCCATCAAAATCGGGAAATCTTGCATTTTTAAATTAATAATTAGCGGAAGAATCAGATTTGACGTTTTGTTACTCTCTTTTAAAATAATATACTCTGACAGTAAAAAATAAATAAAATTGATGAATATTTTAAACATTGATATTTGAAAAACTATTAATTAAAAAATACATTGCTCATTTCAAAACATGTCAAAATGGTATGGTATGCTGTTTTATACTAGTTTTTTAATTAATTAATGAAACAGTATTAACTAGCAAGTTTGATCCCAAGATCCAATAATTCTTAATTAGATTGGGTTTTAGTTTGAGTTAAGTATTATTAGTGGCACCAGGGGCGTAGCCAGAAATTTTTCATGGGGGGGGGAGGTTACGACTACTACAACTCATATATATGTATACGTGTGTGTGATAATGTAGTGAAGAATATACATTTTGTATGGCAAAAAGTTTCTAATGGGGGGTTATGACCCCCCTAACACCCCCCCTTGGCTACGCCCCAGAGTGGCACCCAAAATTTGCTTAGACTTGGTAGAGAAAAAAAAAAGTAATAACAGATAACAGACTGTTAGTGATAAATTTTAGGGTACTTGCATATTATCCCGGCAGTCCGCCAAGACGAGCAATTTTTTTGCCAAGAGAAATGCCGGACATATGAAATTATTAATGGTTTTGAATACGATTGGGGCAACAGTTTGGCAACTCATTTGACGGAAAAATAGTTTGGCTGGAATGACCACCGGGATAATACGTAAGTACTAATTTTAGGTTGGCCATGGAAGGTAAATTTCCATAAAATTGTTTTTCTAGGGAAATCTAGAATTATAAAAAATCTGGAGTGACTCCACTCGACTTTCCGAACACTTACGATTAAGATCATTACCAAGCATTTAAATAAATTTGAATCGATGAATAATTCAAACATACATACCAAATTGAAACTCAATCGAATGCACCGTTTAAACGCTTGCACACTTTCAAGAATTTCTCAACATATGCCATTATTCCATAATATAAAAGAAATTTTTGTTGTAGCCTTGTAGAAAAACTATAAGACTTATACACACCAAAATCAATACCGGTCTTAAGATGGTGATTTATAACATATATACCCAACTTCAGCTTAATGGAAGGTACCGTTTAAACGCTAGCGCACTTTCAAGAATTTTCCCCCCATAGGCCAGAATGTAAAAGAAATCTTTGTCGTAGCCCTATAGAAGAACTATAAGTCCTATACACATCCAAATTAATATCGGTCTTAAGATAGCGGTTTATAACATATATACCCAATTTGAGCTCAATTGAATATACCATTTAAACGCTAGCGCACTTTCAAGAATTTCCCCCCATAGGCCATAACCCAACTAGCACACATACGTTGGGTTATTGCTGGCAGGTGGTTGGCACAAGGTTGTTACGTTGGGCAAACGTTGGATGTCCATATGGAAATGTCGGTATTCTGTTGGCTAAAGGTTGTGTTGGGCAACCGTTGGTAAACAACCGTTGGCCATCGGTTGGCTGAATGTTGTGTTGGGCAACCGTAGGTAAAACAACCGTTGGCCATCGGATGGCTGAATGTTGTGTTGGGCAACCGTACTATTGCGCATGCGCAGAGACACACATTCAGGAAACCGGGAAGCGATAGATTCATGTCCGTTCGCCGTTCCGTTTCCGCCATTGCTTGTTATGATGTGTTGATACACTTTTATAAAGTGATTGATAGTTGAAATCTGAAACGAATATTTATCTTTTCAGCTATATTTCTGTGAATTTTATTCGTTGCATAGGTTCGTAGTAACTTGAATCACGATAACTATTATTATTGATGCATTGATTATAGTTCGATTGTCCATAAGCCTAACGATCTTCAAAGTATGTAAACAAACAACTTACTATGGAGCTATGGTAATAAATGTATAATTGCACAGTGCTTATTAAAAGATGCGTTTTGGATTACTAAACAATGCTAGACAGCTTAATAATAAAGTTTTATTTGCTGATAGTTGTACAACAGTCGGGAAGGTAAAATTGGACACAATTGTTTTCTCCTAATAAGTTTATTCTGAAATAAAATCAACTTGAGCCGTTCTTATATTTTACAAGATTATAATGACTAATGAGATTTCAGATTTAGAAGTAGTTATTAAACTAACACTACTTCAATTTTGAAATCTCGTTGGTTCACAGTGGTTAATCAACAACAAGGATTTAAATTTGTGCATCAAAATTGTTTTGTTGTTAAAGGTATGTATAAAATATTTTACAGTTTTAAGAATTCAGTTATTTAAATATTTTACAAATGTGTTATAGTACTTTACAGTTCATATATATATATCTATATTTACCAACTTCATTTTGTTATTTATTTATTATTTTAGAAGAGATTTTTGTATCTACACCTGTTATATGCTACAGGACTCAAATTTTATGGAGAAAAATACATAATCTATATGCAATCAAATACTCTCTGAGAGTACTGGAAGAAAAAGCATTTTTATTGCTTTGACAAGTCTCTTCTACTGAGTATTTTAGTTGAATGAAAAATATCAGTAGCTCTTTAAGTAATACGCGGTGACTGAGAGTTTTCATTTTATGTGCTATAGCGTGTAAGCAACATCACTAATACATTCTGTTGTACTGATATCTTTCTCATAGTCAGATAATATAGATGCACCCGTGTGTTGATACTTGCATGCGTCCTTGCGATACTTGCATGCGTAATGCATATGCATTACGCATGCAATATTTTTTTTTCTTTTACTTTGCAGTCAATATCTACAGTTAACTGAAAATAAAAATAGAACTACGAAATGGCATTGTATTCCATACCAATTTTATTCGGGCAAACTAAAAATTAAGAATCTAAAAAATTACGTAAATTGAAATAAATGTAAAAAATAATAAATAAATATTTTAGTAAAGAATGATTTCAGTGACATTCTTCAGTGACTTTATATTCCTATTGGATTTCTCCACATGAATATTTAAAAAAAAAAAAAAAAAAAAAAAAAAAGTTTAAGCCTCCTTACAAAAGTTTCAACGGAGTAAATTTTCAGATGTTTTGAGAGACACTTTACAAAATTAACTGTCAAAGGACAAGGAGGTATATGAATCATATTTCAAAAAATTAGCATTCTTTCCTTTAACGTTATATGTTTTTTCTTTTAATTAATTCGAAAAGTTTTTATGATTTTGGTTTGCCTGCCGTCCTGGTTCTCTAAAACTGTAAAGGATAGCTTCTGAAAGGACCTTCTAAATATTTTCCTGCTTCCGATCTCTCCCCCTCCTTTTTTTTAAACAGTTCATAAGTTGCACCTGCAATATTAATTTTCCTCATAGTGCAAAATAGGTTAGTTTTCTACAGAGTAATATATGTTTGTAACTTGACAGATCGTTTACTATTTGAAAATAACACATTTCTGTAAGTGACGGGACTAGAGCTTGTTTTAAGCAAAAATGTTGGGAGGGGGGGTGTAAAGACTAAATTTTCTGACGATATATACCAATATGCTTTCAAAAATATACACCGAATATCTGGCCTCTTGGGCGGTTTCCTCCAGATATAGCTTGAATATGCATTAAATCCCCTAAAAGTCCTTCGCCCGAGGCACCCCCCACCCCAGGCAGATACTTAATGTGCATGTTTGCCTTAAATACACACTGCATTACATGATCTGGAATGAAGTTGGCTTGAGGGGACAAAAGGGACTTGTTTACTGGCACAAAACTCACTAAAAGGAAAATCGTAACAAGACTATGTTCATGATATAGTATAACTTATAATAAACATTCGGCAGAACTGGTAATTTATACACTGAGCATTTTACAGATTGGTGATCAAAGCTAAAATTTGCTGACAGTCCTTTGGCAACTGACAATTTTGTCGACAAAAGTATTTTTTAGGGGGGGTGGGGTGTCCGCTTGCCCTCCTCCTAAGCGCACAGAAACCCACAGTTGAGGTGGAACCATATTTGATGAAAGAAAAAATGTGACTATTTGATAATATGCTTCGTTCTACATATCTACCGTCCCTTAAAACTTATCTGAATCTGTCACTGCATTTGCTGTTAGTAAAATAATTAAAAACTTTAATTTCAAATTTGACAGTTTTTCATATATCTATAGAAATGTTATGAAGTAGCACATCAATTTGTCAAATATTCGTCAAATATAATTATCCAACATTAGGTTTCTGCATTGGCCTAAAATATGAAACTAACTTATAAATGTAACGGTTAACAATTATGATAGCTAAATGTTAAAAATAACCAATTTCCAACAGTTGGATAATAGAGTGACAACATACAGATTTTACGGTGTCCCAATGTATACATTTACATGTTAACCCAACGTATGCATTTATACATTAACATAACGTATGCATTAATACATTAGCCCAACGTATGCATTAATACGTTAGCCCAACGTATGCATTAATACGTTAGCCCAACGTATGCATTCATACGTTAGCCCAACGGTTGGAAATATGTTGGCAAAACGTTAGAGCATACGTTGGCCCAACGTAAGAAATAACCAGTTGCCAACCGTTGGATAACCGTAAGCCAACGTGTCATTTCAACGTTGCCCCAACGTATGCATTCATACGTTGCCCCAACGTATGTGTGCTACCTGGGAATGTAAGAGAAATCTTTGTTGTAGCCCTGTAGAAAAACTATAAGTCCTATACACACCAAAATCAATACCGGTCTTTCAACGGTGGTTTATAACATATATACTCAATTTGAGCTCAATCGAATCTACAGTTTAAACGATAGCGCACTTTCAAGAAATTCCCCCCCCCCCATAGGCCATAATGTAAAAGAAA
>JAWZYV010002591.1:0-13577 GCA_038373885.1 Cheiracanthium punctorium | reverse complement strand
CATCCCCTTTTTATAAATATGCTATAAGGTGTGGTTAGCCTTGACGACTTAGATTTAAGTAGGAAGACAGCTAGAAAATCTAGTAATATTTTCCGATCTAAGAGTATTAGTAACTAAGAGTATTAGTAAAGGACTTCAAACCTCCTTAATTTTGTGTGCCGCATTGGAATAGAATAGTATTAAAAGCTCAAAATAGAGAATTTGACGAAAGACTAGCAATTTTAATCTCAGGAATACCCGAGTATACAGAAGAAAAGTTGTTAGGGATACCAAATATAATACCAAATATACTTGAGGGAACTGCTAAAGTACAAGACGAAAGAGTTTTTCAATTGACTCAAGAATGACGTGTATCAGGAAATATAACACATGTTCTATATTCTACTATACATGTACACATGTTCTATATTCTACTATAAATTGCACAGCATAATTTATTTTACTGTATGTGCAACCTAGGATTTTTTAAAAGAAATAAAAAAATAGGCGGCATAAGTCCCTATGTATACCGAATTACCCTATATATACATACTAGCTGAATGCCCCGTTCTTCGCACGGGAATGAATGGATTCTTTTTTTATATTACGGTTTGTTGTAATTACTATTTATCATAATGAACAGATATAGCAAAATTGATATCTCATAAATATTATCTGCTTTCAATAATTATGCATAACGAATTTCATGGCGATCGTTTGAACGGTGAAGAAGATTAATCGGCGCAGCGCGATCAACTGTCGAAGTTTTTGCAAAAGGGATAACATCAAAATATTTTTATGTTCAAATATCTATGTGTACGAATTTTCATAGCAAACAGTTTAACGGTCAAGATACGCTGCAGCGTCATCTAGTGGCGATTTAAAGTAATAATAGGCTAGAGCGCTATCAAAGGGCGAGTTAAGCAAAATGGATAACGCGAAAATATTCTCCGTGTTCAAATATTCATTGAACACAAAATTCGTATGCATACCAATTTTCAGAGCGGTTAGTTAAACGATCAAGAAGATGTTTTCTGAAGTGCTATCTAGTGGTTAATTAAAATAATAAACCCTAGAGCTGCAGTGAGGGGCAGATTTGCCGAGTTGGAGGGCCCTGGGCAAAAGCTTCATTAGGGGACCCTCTTTCAAAACTTTTTCAAAATTTACAAATTTTTAAAATTGAAGAACAATTTGTCCCCCCCCCTTTGTTGGGGGCCCGGGCGCTTGCCCCGAATGCCGTCCCGGAAATCAGGCCCTGACTGCAGTGCCATCAAGTTGTGAGTACAGCCAAATCAAAACTAAAAAAAAATTCTCTCTGCTTAAATGTGTATGTATACCAATTTTTAAGGTGATCGGTCGAACGCTTTGAAGTTGGTGCGCTGCATCGGCATCCAGAGGCAAGTCATAGCAAAATAGATAGTGTAAAAGTATTCTCCGTGCTCAATATCTTCGTCTACCTATTTTCATAAATCAAATGAACGGTATTTTCATAGCAAACGGTTGAACGGTACAGAAGGCTAGTTATAGCTAAACGGATACGGCGAAAATTTTCTTTTCGTTTAAACATCTATGTTTACCAATTTCCATGGCGATTAGTTGAACCGTCCTGATGGTTTGAAGTGACATCTAGTGACAAGTTATGTCAAAATGGATAACGCCAAAATATTCTCCGTTTTCGAATATCTATCTATACCAGTTTTCATAGCAATCAGTTGAACAGTCTTTATATGCTGCAGCGCCATCAAGCGACGAATTAAAGTAAGAAGTTGATACGTTGCAGTGCTATCTATTAGCGAGTTAAAGTGATGTGCTACAGATCAATGAAGTAACTGTTTATAGCAAAATGGATAACACGAAAATATTCTCCATGTTCAAGTATCTATGAATATCAATTTTCATAGAGATCAATTGTCCGGTCATGAAGTTGGTTCGCTGCATTGCGATCTAATGGCGAGTTAAAGTAATAATGCTCTGCAGTGTCATCTAGTAGTGAGTAACAGCTAAATGAATAGTTAGAATATATTCTCCGTGCTCAAATGTGTAAGCATAAAAATTTTTATGGCAATTGGTCGAACGGTATAGAAGTTGATGCGCTGCAGTGCCATCTTGCGGCAAATTATAGCAAAACCGTGATAGCGTAAAAATATTCTCCATGTTCATATATCCATGTGTACCAATTGTCATCAAAATTCAGTTGACCGGTTCACAGCAAGCGCTTAAACGAAAAAGAATTCGACGTTCTGCAGCACCATCTAGCGCCAAGTTATAGCAAAATGGATAGCGTAAAAATATTCTTCGTCTTCAAATATCCGTGTGTACCAATTTTCAGCAAAATCAGTTGAATGGTATTTTCATAGCAAGCGGTCGAACGGAATAGAAATCGACGTTCTGCAGCGTCATCTAGTCTCAAGTTACAGCAAGATGGCTAAAGTAAAAATATTCTACGTCTTCAAATATCAGTGTGTACCAATTTTCATCAAAATTAGTTGAACCGTACTTGCATAGCAAGCGGTCGAACGGAATAGAATTTGATGTACTGTAGCGCCATCTAGCAGCAAGTCATGGCAAAACAGATAGTGTAAAAATATTCTCCGGGTTCAAATATCCATACGTACCAATTTTCGTCAAAATAAGGTAAACGGTATTTTCATAGCAAGCGGTTGAATAGAATTCGACGTTCTGCAACGCCAACTAGCATCGAGCTAGAGTAAAATGGATAGCATAAAAACCTTCTCCGTGACAAAATACTTAGGTGCATCAAATTTCATGGTGATCGTCAAACGGTTTTGGAGTTTTTCAACTTCATACCCACATACACACTTACATACATACATACACATATACCTACAAACATTCATTTATATATATATAGAACTAGCTGAATGCCCCGTTCTTCGCATGGGAATGAATGGATTATTTTTTTTATATTACGGTTTCTTGTAATTACTATTTATCATAATAAATAGATATAGCAAAATTGATATCGCATAAATATTATCTGTGTTCAATAATTATGCATAAAGAATTTCATGGCGATTGTTTGATCGGTGAAGAAGATGATTCGGCGCAGCGCCATCAACTGTCGATGTTTTTGAAAAATGGATAGCATCAAAATATTTTCATGTTCAAATATCTATGAGTATCAATTTTCATAGCAAACATTTTAACGGTCAACATACACTGCTGAGCAATCTAGCGTCAAATTAAAGTAATAATACGCTACAGCGCGATCAAAGGGCGAGTTAAAACAAAGTGGATAATGCAAAAATATTCTCCCTGTACAAATGTGTAAGTATACCAATTTTGAGAGCGCTCAGTTGAACAATCGAGAAGTTGACTACTGCAGTGCTCTAGTGGCGAGTTAAAGTGATTATGGGCTACAGTGGTGAGCTACAGTCAAATGAATACTAAAAAAAAATATTATCTCTGCTCAAATGTGCAAGTATACCAATTTTTAAGGTGACCGGTTGAACAGTTTTGAAGTTGATGCACTGCATCATCATCTAGCGGCAAGTCATAGCAAAATGGATAGCGTAAAAGTATTCTCCGTGCTCAAATGTCTGTGTGTACCAATTTTCATTGAAATCTGTTGAACGATATTTTCATAGCAAGTGGTTGAACGGTACAGAAGGCGAGTTAAAGCAAAACGGATGTGACGAAAATATTCTTCGCGTTCAAACATTTTGTATACGAATTTCCATGGTGAGCAGTTGAACGGTCCTGAAGTTATTGGTTTGAAGCGACATCTGGTCGCAAGTTATAGCAAAATGGATAACGCCAAAATATTTTCCATCTTCAAATATCCGTCTATATCAGTTTGCATAGCGATCAGTTGAACAGTCTTTATATACTGCTGCGCCATATAGCGGCGACTTAAAGTAAGAAGTTGATACGTTGCTGCGCCATCTAATGGTGAGTTAAAGTAATGATGTGCTACACAATGAACTGGCAGGTTATAGCAAAAGGGATCACACTGTAATATTCTCCATGTTCAAGTATATGTCTATCAATTTTCATTAGAGACCAATGATCCAGTCAAGAAGTTAGTGCGCTGCATTGCCAGGTAATGGTGAGTTACGAGTAAGAATGCGCTGCACTGCCATCTAGTAGTGAGTAACAGCTAAATGAATAGTTAAGAATGTATTCTCATTGCTCAAATGAGTAAGTATAATTTTTTTTATGGCGATTGGTCGAACGGTATAGAAGATGATGCGCTGCAGCGCCATTTTGCAGCAAGTTATAGGAAAATGGATAGTGTAAAAATATTCTCCATGTTCAAATATCCACGTGTACCAATTTTCATCAAAATCACTTCAACGGTATTTTCACAGAAAGCGCTTGAACGGAATAGAAATCGACGTTCTGCAGCGCCATCTAGCGGCGAGTTACAGCAAAATGGATAGTGTAAAAATATTCTACGTCTTCAAATATCCGTGTGTACCAATTTTCATCAAAATCTGTTGAATGGTATTTTCATTGTAAGCGGTCCAACGGAATAGAAATCGATGCTCTACAGCGCCATCTAGCGAAAGTGATAGCAAAATTAATAGTGTAAAAATATTCTCCGTGTTCAAATATCCCCGTGTACTTGGTTTCGTCAAAATTGGTTGAACGGTATTTTCATAGCAAGCGGTCGAACGGAATAGAATTCGACACTCTGCAGCGCCATCTAGCGGAAAGTTATAGTAGAATGGATAATGTAAAATATTCTCCGTGTTGAAATATCCTTAAATATCAATTTTCATCAAAATCGGTTGAATGGTATTTTCATAGCAAGCGGTCAAACTGAATAGAATTCGACGCTCTGCAGCGCCACCTAGCGGCAACTTATAACAAAATGGATAGTGTAAAAATATTCTCCGTGCTCAAATATCCAGACGTACCAATTTTCGTCAACTTAGGTCTGACGGTATTTTCATAGCAAGCGGTTCAATAGAATTCGACGTTCTGCAGCGCCATCTAGCGGCGAGGTAGAGGAAAATGGATGGAATAAAAACCTTCACCTTGACAAAAGATTTAAGCGTACCAAATTTCATGGTGATCTGTCAAACGGTTTTGGAGTTTTTCAACGTCATACACACACACACACATACCCCAAAACATTAATTTGTAATTAGTACTAGCTGAATGCCCCGTTCTTCGCACGGGAATGAATGGATTCTTTTTTTATATTACGGTTTAATGTAATTACTATTTAGCATAATAAATAGATATAGCAAAATTGATATCGCATAAATATTATCTGTTCAACAATTATGCATAAAGAATTTCATGACGATCGTTTGAACGGTGAAGAAGATGATTCAGCGCAGCGCCATCAACTGTCGATGTTTTTGCAAAATGGATAGCATCAAAATATTTTCATGTTCAAATATCTATGAGTACCAATTTTCATAGCAAACAGCTTTACAGTCAAGATACGCTGCAGTGCCATCTAGTAGAGAATTAAAGTAATATTACGCTACCGCGCCATCAAAGGGCGAGTTAAGCAAAATGGATAACTTGAAAATAGTCTCCGTTTTCAAATGTGTATGTTTCTCAAAATGTTTTCATAATGTATAAACTCGATTCCAAGCTGCGACGCTGACTACCCATTACAGGAACATTCTCAAACATTCAGGAACATTCTTGCCAGTCTCGGCCACTTTGGCGATCCCCAGCTGGGACCCTACCACGATGTCATCGAAAAGCTTTCCGTGCCGGATAAATCAAGCGTTCTGGACTCATGACGTCAGAATCCGAGAAAACCTCTCTTTGAAATACCACGAATCTGTCGAAATCGTTCCGATGTCAGATTTACTATCGGAAATAATGCCGTTTTTTTTCCGACACGTCAGACGAAGGCGAAAACTTGCATTCCAATAGCGAAGAGTAGAAGGTGGATGGGCTTTAAATTATGTGTGTTATGGATTGTTAAGGCACGCTAGTGTTAAGCACCGGCGTAAAAGGTACCCCCTTTCCTCGGCAAGCTTGAGTTTCCCTTCCCTGTCAAACAATACACCCCTCCTTGATCGATGTGTCCCAACTGAAATTCTGAAAACGTTTGAAAAATTGTAGAAAAGGGGCAGAAGTAGTGCATTGTGATTAGTTGATCGGTCCTTGTTAACTACAGTTACCGACAGGGTCGGGACAGGTTCAAATATTCTCACTTCGTTTACACGCTCTTATTCATGGTAGCAGCAAATTGAAGTTCGCGACTATTTATCCGAAGAATTTGACTATCCGTGAGCGAGAACTATCCGCCACTGATATTCTCCGAAAGCATCGTGGTAGGGTCCCTGCTTCCTCAACTTCCCTTTAGAAGTCCATTAGTGTGACGCACTATGGAATCACTTTTCTGTACATGTGATAGACCAACATAAAAAACAAAGAAATCGTAGCAAATGCTTCTGAGAACTAGAATAGACCGTGAAGCTGAGTGCGCTGAAGTACGAATTCTGAGTAAAAATGCGTTTCGCACTGTATATGGTCGCGGTAAGAGAACTCGTGTGAGTTGCATGGACACATGACCCCACATGGGGCTGCGTTGGTAGGGGGCGGAGTTATAGCGTCAAATTTGAAAGTGGAATTCACTTTAATGAAAATAAGTAGTACCCCTCTGATATACAGGATGTCCCCAAAAGGTGGTAACACGCCTTAATTCTTTGTCTATTCGATACAAGTGGGCAATGTAAATTGAAAAAATGTTTAAAATAAGTTAGGGGGGAAAAAAAGACTATGTTAAGAAAAAATTCCTTTCGTTCATTTTTCAAAAGTGACACTTTTTAAATTTGTATAAGACTCTGTAAAAAAATTTATCTATTCGTAAAATGTGCCGTAAAAAACTATCTTTCAAGAAAGATGATCGGAGGCTATACCTGATTTGGAATGTAAACGTTTATTGCTGGAGTTTAAAAGAACGTTTTTCTTTCGTAGTTATATACGAATCCTGAAATGCGATAATTGAACGTGATTTTTTTTTTTTACCTTTGAGAGTCATTGAAAAGTGGTTTAAGTCAGCCTTATATTTATTTATCTTCATATCTCTGACACTTTTCAGAATGTAAATCTCAAACGAATATCGATTCATCGACGATTGTCTTTTCTACTCTAAGTTGCATTGCATGTTTCAAATAATTGTATGTCTAAAGTTTCTAAATATTAACAACTCACCATCCTCCCCCCCGCCCCCCCAAAAAAAAGTCTTATCTACGCTTACAAACACAAGATGACCCCGCCTCTTCTAATCACTTGGGCGCCCGGTTAAAATACAGACAGACAGACAAGCAGAATTCATAAACACCTATTAGAATTCTCGGAAAGAGGTGAAAATCGGTATGCTTTAATACGGATAAAATCTAGAATAATTTAGAATTTACTGAATTTATTCATACTTATTATTTTGAAAAATTTCCGAGAATGCCAATGAAATCTAACTTTTCTTTCTTTCTTCCTTTTTTTTTTTTTTAAATGATAAACGCATGATTCATCATTACTATATAGAATTTTACTTTCTTGTTATGTATATTTCCAAACTCTAACACGCCAAATCATAATAGCAGCTGATCTGAAAGAAAAAAGAATAAAATAAGATAAAAAATAAAAAAAAATTAACGATCACACATCATCGTTTAAAAAAGTGGATGCAAAAATGTTTTCCAATAATTTTAACGCACCGAAAATCAGTGAAAAGAAATAACGAAATAATTCATTTCACTGTTATTTCTTGAAGTAGCGATGAAAACAAATTTTCCAAAAACATAAAATTTGTATCGAATCATATTTCACCCTCCCCAAAAAATTATTTAATATTCGATCAGGGTGCTTCGTAAAGATGCACTTACTTAACAAATTTTATTAAAAGTAACGAACTGTTTTAAAGTGTTTGATAAGTTACTTTAGCTTACTTTTTTTTAACACTTTCCAATAAAAGTTCTTATAAATATTCTGTTTGTCTGTCTGTCTGTCTGTGTTCCGACTGCCGTCAAATAGGCATCGATTACTACGAAATATATGTATGTCATTTGCTAATGTACTCTACCTTATATCCTTTTGGAAATGGCGTTTGTAGCATTTGCAGCTCTTTTAGAGGAGCACCCAAAAGAATTCCAATACATTACGACAAAGTCTCCCAAAAACGCGCGCTGTGGAATGTTGTTTTCAGGGTAAGTTTAGTTACAACATCCTCATACATAACGGCTTATGGCAGCTTAGAGACTGTCATCCATTTCAAACACAGTACAATAAGTGTACAGTCATTTGCTACTGTTCATTTCAAGATTGGCTATAGCCTTTAAAGTTCGTTTACAGGATATCACAAAATGGCATGAAGAGTGATAAAGACAACGTTTCTGAGGTCATTAAAAAAAAAAAAAAAAACTCACCTTAACATCACCTAAATTGGTGCACAAAATAGTGCTGTGTTGGAAAATGTTTTGTAGTCGATACGTTTGCCACGATTTTATTTTTCTTGTTTCACATCGTCTCCAACATAAATTCCATATTATCAGTATTTCCTTCAATAGTTGGCCCCACCATGGCGAGTGGATAAAGCGCTCAACACGATAGAAGGCTGAAGTGTAAAGGCCCCGGACCTAGACCCATTCATGAATGTCGAACTTTCTGGATACGTCCACGCTCAACCAGTTGTCCTATTAGTCATCATTAAAGCTTTTGTTGCAGACTTCATGCTTTTATTACTCCGAGCCTATCGCGGGACCCACCCTAGCCGAGTGAATAAGACACTCAACAGGGTAGATAGCTGAAGTGTGTGACAGGGCCGGCCCAATGGGGTGCGAATGTAGGCGGTCTCCTAAAGCCCCGCGCTTAAAGAGGCCCCGCTCCTGGGCCATTATTTTGCTATCACATTAGACAGAGCTTGGTAGATGGTGGTGATATATCCCGAAGAAAGCCGAGAAATAAAGCTAATATGTACTAGCAGTGCTAGTAGTAACTTACATAAAACATGATAGAAAAGAGACCCCGCGCTTGCGCTTCGCCGGGGGCCCCGCACGCCCCTTGGGCCGGTCCTGGTGTGAAGGTCCCAGGTTCGGGCCTACTGTTCGGCTGTCGATCTAACTGTCTGCAGTTTTGGTCACTTTTCTCCAGATATAACGTCAATACGAGCGAGAGATCCTTAAAAAGTCTCCCGTCCAAGGCACCCTTCTCCGATGGCAGATGCCCCTCCTGTAGGCTTGCCATAACACACACACACACACACACGCACACAAAAAAGTTTGCGGTCGGGGGGGGGACCCCGTAGTTCCTCACGCCTTTTCTTCAAACCAATACTCCGAATGTAGACCTGTAGAAACGCAGCAAAGACCCCTAGATTCGCTACGGTCGATTTTCGTACGGGGCATTTCCCTAATGAGCTTACTCGTAAAAAGGCATAATCTTCACAGTTCAAACTCGAAGTCTGGATCAGATAGAATACTACCGAGCCACACATGCTTGTTCTTGCATGTTCCGTGGTACATAAAAATTTAAACTTCACACTATTTTAAATTATGTAAAACCTATGGAACACATTGCTTGTTTGCCATCCATGACAGTTTTCCGTAATTTGGCGACTTACGTATGCGTTTTCGCTTTACCTTTGCAAATAAAACCGTGCTTCGTATATTTTCTTTGCTAAAAACTACGGAACAGCTAAGACATCTTTCCACAAATGGCGACTTTTCATTATTAGTCGATTTACACAAGCACGTAATTGATAATCATTTTCCCATGTAAGGTTGCCATGAAAACAGTTCTTATATTTTAATCCTTTTCAGATTGGCGTGTTTAGCTTCGTGAAATATTTCATTTCGCCATGCTAGCAAACATCCAAGATGTACTAAAACATATCATAACGCTTTTTCATTACGTGACTATTTCTACCGTTCAACTCCTTCCACAAGTCGGGGCAAGTTAAGGAATTTCGTAAAGAAAAAAAAAAGGAATAGTTGCCCCGATTATTTTTTTTTCATCAAATGCGTATAATCTGTACTGGTATTTTATTATTTTATACTTACTAGGGGCCGCTTTTCGTATGAGGTATTCGGCCCCTAATAATAATAATTCGTAAAAAAAGGCATAATTTCAATAGACAAAACCCAAAGATTAGATCAAATAGAATGTTACCCAGCTGCCCATTGCTTGGTTCTTGCGTGTCCCTTGGAACATACATATTTAAACTTCACACATTTTGAATTATGTAAAACCAGGAACACCTTGCGTATTTGCCACCAATAGCGATTTTTCATAATTTGGCGACTTACGTATATACTTAATAATTTATTTTAAGAAAACAGTACTTCATATGTTTTCTTTGATAAAAACTTCGGATTACATAGGATAGCTTGCCACCAATGGCGACTTTTCGTTATTTGGCGATTTACACATGCTCATAACCAATAATTACTGCTCATCTAAAGTTACCGAGAAAACCGTTATCCATATAATCATATACATAATCCTTTGCAGACTGGCGTATTTAGCACCACGAAATATATCATCTCATCACGCTTGCAAAAATTCAATTTGAACTATTAGTGCTATAATGGCATCGTTAACGCCACTAAATATTTCTACTGGCTGCAAATACCCAAGCTGGACCTAACCGGCTTTAAAATAATCTGCATTTTAATTATTTTTCACTTTCAAGATTCTGGGTTCTAACATTTTTGAACTTGTGGTTTAGATTCACCCTGCTTGGAAACGTACCATTTTGCTAGATCGTACCTAATGCCAAGATGGCGCTTTTAAAATCAGTTACAATAGTTACAATTAGTTATTCTGTTTTGAAAAAACGAATAGTCGCTAATTCTAAATTCCTGTTGTCTAAGCAAACTTACTATTTGAAAACTGTCAACATTGTGTAACGCACTTTGACTTATTTATTTCGTATACTTTTTAATTTGGCGCAAAATTGGTGTAATTATAACTGTTGTCATGGTTGTTAATTTCACGCGATTCTATACATACTTGGAATTGGTTTGTTGCAAAGGAATGAATAATTTTATGCTGGCGAAAATTGCCAAACATGGCAACCATTATGTTTATTTTTTTCAGTTTTTTATTAATATCTTCTAAAATAATTCGATTTTCAAAATTTAAGTCAACTTATCAGGTTCCCCGGAATTTTCTGAATCCGTGGACACCTTTGCAGGCGCCGCACAGTGGAGTATTCGTATCAAAATCCTGGCCAAAAGTCGAAAATTTTAAATTTGTTTAAAAACAGTAATATATATGTTTTTGATATAGTAAATGATTCATCATGTAATGCATGTTTTTCGACCATAATTCATATCCAAAAGATGCAACACTCGGTTTAAAAGCAAGTTTCTTCATTTACGGCAAGAGATTTCAGCGTTTTCTATTACTTCGTCTTGCATTTTTTACGGGCTCTTTAAATTAATTTACTGGTTTGATACTTAGTATAATTGTAGTAAAATATATGTATTTTAATTATATGTATCTATTAGCTTGAAAAAATAATATGACTTTATTTTAAAAAATTGTAAACTTTTTTTTTCTAATTTTTAAAAAAAAATTCACATTTCAAAAAGCTTTTTGAAGGGGTGTCGCGGCTTGTCGCGCCCAATTTCAACTATAATCGTAATTATTAATAATCGTAATTATTAATAATTATTATAATCGTAATGTCTATTCCAAGAAAAAAATGTTCCCCCAACATCCACCATATTTATAAAAAAAATTATTTATATAGCGCCATTTTTATTTTTTCGATAATTTTTTGACGGGTGATCGCAAAAGCTATACAAACATACGCACTTGTATTTCTCATAAACTATAAATTATGTGCAGGTGTTTGGATAAAGGTATATAAAATTCATTTTAGTCAAGATTTAACATCAGTATTTTAAATTCAGTATGTAATTTCTTATTTTTCTGATGTAAATTTGCTATAAGAAGAAAATTTCTACATATTCCAAAATTGCCCTTTCTTAGTCATGTAAATAGTCCCATCTATTTACAGCTTAGTTTTCCATTTATGTAGTAAATTGTGTCCAAAGGAAAAACTCCCCATTTTTGGTTCTCAAAGGTTGGCAACTGTGACTTCGGGTCATTGAAGTGTGAGTGTGTAAACAGAAAAGTGCTGGCTTGAAATAAATTACTTTCTCCTCGAGCTTGGAATGAGATTTTATGGGTTTGCAAAGGGGGGCATCTTTTAGGCAGTGCCCTTATATGATCTGCTCTAGATAAAGGCCAATGAAAAAGAGCAAGCCTTATAGCAGTGAGACCCTATAACTTCTTCTTCCAGAGGGGGCCAATGGTGCTCTATCTCTCTCTCTCTCTCTCTCTCTCAAAAAAAAAAAAAAAAAAAAAAAAAAAAAAAGAAGGAAGAAGGAAGAAGGAGAAGAAAAAGAAAGTGATTCTGAGTGAAGACGAATATCAGAGTTCAAAAGAATCGGAATGAAAAAGTTAATCTTCAGAAGTCATTAGAAAACTAAGATCCAAATAGTAACTACATTTAGAAAAGTGGAAAATCTGAAAACTTTTATGATAAAAAATGATTTATAGATAAGTAGTATTATATTTATAAGTATTATTATAAGTAAAGTATTACATTTATATATTTTTATTCTGGTTAAGGCAGCGTTTCTCAACCTGTGGGGCGCGCCCCCCAAGGAGGCGCAGAGCGTTTCCAGGGGAGGCACGAGAAAAACCAAACAGCAAGTAATGATGCACGATTTTTAAAAATCGCCGAATTTATTCTCATTTTTACTCAAAAATATATCCATTTTCGCTTAAAATGTTCATTCAAACTTTACTGATAACATTATTTTGTAGAAAATTCGACTAAATGTACATTGTTAAAGATTAAACAACTGAATGTATGCTGAACAATGTGAAGGGGGGGGGTGCTACCGTAAGTTATCCTTTGTTGGCAGGGGGCGAAGTTAAAAGGTTGAGAACCGCTGGGTTAAGGCACGGCTATTTTCCTCACGGGTAGGTGCCTTGGCGGAGGGCTTTTTAAGAGGCTCTAATACGTATTCACGTGACATCTGGAGAAAATCGCCCAAAACTCCAGACCGTTAGATCGACAGCCGCGTGGTATTACATTTATAAGTGGTGTTATACAAAAGCAGTACTTCCCAGTAAGGGACACTCCCCGAACAAGACATTTGTTAGAAACCAACTTCGAGTCGTTTAACGATATATCGCCAAATTTGGCGACAACACGCTTTTTTATATAATTTAAGAAGTATATAATACTAAAAAGTAAGTCAAAAGTCAACAGTAATGATTTTAACGTTAAAACACATGAAAAATATTTTTGGCCAGGATTTTGACACAAATACTCCACTGTGCGCCGCCTCTAGGCTCGCGCACCCCTTCCTCAGTTACGGCGATCGAAGGTCCGATACCAACTGGGGACCGGTCGCCGAGAGGAGGTGCTCAAGACGAGCTGCATATCGCTTTTGCGATCCGACCACTAAATTCAAATGTGCGCGATCGGTAGCTGCTAAATGCAAATGTGCGCATAGCGAACAAGGATAAAAGGCCAGCCAAGTTCTTGCTTAAATAACGCTGTCAGCAGCCACAGCAAACGGGTGCTGCTGCTCGCCGCCTGCTAATTCCTGGTTCTGATGACAAGCTGCTTAGTGGAG
>JAWZYV010002590.1:0-14980 GCA_038373885.1 Cheiracanthium punctorium | reverse complement strand
AGAGCGGAACTGTTGCCCGGGGTACGATACCTTTTTGGCATCCCTCCATGCTATTTTTTGACCAATTTTCTTTGCCTTAGAGACGATTTGGCGCCCCTCTTCAAGTGGCGCCCAGGCCATGATAGACCCCTAGCTCCCCTCTCACTACGCCACTGGTCTACGAGTAACGTGCTATAGGAAAACGATCTCAATTTTTATGCCGTGTTCTACGAATCCGTCTCATATGGACTCGTTAGGGTGTCTTCTCTTCTACTTAAGGTGACCATACGTTCTCGAAATTTGAGGACAGTCCCCAAATATAGATTTTTTTTTTCATTTTGTCCCCCAAAATACTTTGTCCCCAAATTTAAAGATTTGTACTTTTTTTCCCTGAAAGTTTCAGTTTTGTTTATTTCTTTCAGAAAAAACTGAAGAAAAATATACTAACTGAAAGCGCCATTTACTCAGAGAAACAATGAAATTCGATTTCTGAAAACGTTTGTTGTCGTGTGTGTAGCGTGTACAGACATTCAATAAAGTATCCGACTATGAGTCAAATTTCCCCTTTCAGTTTTGTTAATGATTAATCACCTTTCATGAAGAACCATGCTTTAAATATGAAATTGACGTACGAAAATTTTCTTGTCCTCGAATACTTTTTTAAGAGGGTGTACAAAGTTTTATGAAAAATTATCACAAAATGATCCAATGTAAAAAGCAATGTCTTCTCAAAAATATAAATAATAGTCTAGGAGTTAAATTTTGAATAAATTGCAATATTTCAACATGATGTTCCTTTCATATTTCTGGTTTAAATAAATATTTATAAATGAATGAAATACTTCCATTAATTTATTTGAAATAAGAATGCACAATTGATATAATTAGCTATTAGAGTTAATTTTTAAGTATCAAAGTCAGTCAAGATTTAAAGTATGGGTATACATGGTAATATGTTGTGTCCTCAAATAAGTCCCCAAAAATATTTTCTAGTGTCTCCACGTTTTCCTTGGATCCGAGGACAATGCTTCATTTGTCCCCAAAATATAATTTAGAAATATGGTGGCCTTAGTTAAGCCTTGAACTTGATTTTTCTAATAACGAAAGAGTTTACATTTTTTTCTCCAGATTTCAAAAAAGTATCAGTCTTAGTGAAATGACCCTTTGTATGTTTACTTTGAGAACTATGAAATCTGATTTGCACAATAAAAATTAGTTAAAAATGTTGCCAAAGTGTTGTGCTGTTTTTGCACAGAGTTCTTGTATGAGATGCCAAAAGCTTAAAATTTGATCTGCAAAAACTATTGTCAAGTCAGGCATTTCAAAAGTTAATGCCTTAACATTCTATAACAAATATTTGTGCTCCAGAGATTTCTTTTAAATCTAGAAGAAAACAAAGCCAGTTGTTGATAATCTTTGTAGCTAAATTTGATTAATTTTTCCATTTATTAAATTTTTAACCAGTGAGTCAGGTTCTATTCAGTGTTTCTAGAAGTATACATTTATATATAATTGCATTGTAACACGATACTCTTATCAACCTGCATGGGCGCCCATAGGAATTTTTCTAGGGGGGGGGGCAAACTCCAAAAATTTTTTCTAGAGGGGGGAAATTTCAAACTTTTAATAAATTTAGTTATGGTTTTGCCATTTGTATACATCATGAGACATTAACCTAAAACTCTAGGGGGGGCAAGTGCCCTACCTTGCCCCCCCTTATGGGCGCCCATGTCAACCTGGCGTGAAGTGTGATACTAAATATTTCTTTGCAGAAGTCACTAAACTAAATTGATAGATTCGTTAAATATTTAAATACAGGTTCTTGAAAATCAGTTAGACTGTTATTTAATATTTAAAAATTATGTTTATTTACAACTAGAATGGTAACATATTCTTTCCAACTTTATGATGGTAGATTAGCCTTTTCATGTTGACATTTAAATGATATGAACCTTTAACTCTACTCATAATGAATGTAAATGAAATCTGCAGGGGTTCTCGATAGCCATCCAGCTTTGTAAAAGCAGTGTCAGGGCTGCATATTAACTACCTTTACTCTCTGTTGGAAACGGGGGATCTTGAAGCCTAGTGATTGGCTGCTATCTCAGATTGATGCATGACGCATGATGCCTTACCGCTCCTTTCTTTATTTTAACCTTGTGTTCTAGCCCAGCGCTCGATATAATCTTATTAGCTTATTCTTATGTAGTTTATCAGTTGTTTCAATGTCTGTTTTTCCAGAAAAAAAACTTCCCAGCAAAAAAAGGAAACATTCACTTTCTGTAAATATAAAAAGGAATCAACCAAATGCAATACTGCATTAAATTGTAATTTTTGTACAATACATATATATTAAAGATATAATTTTACTTATTTTCCATATTTCTTGCATTTCTTATTATTCAATTGTAACCTCAAAAATTTAATTTACAATTTTTGGATATTAAAGGAAAAGAATACATATGAAAAATTATTTCGAATACTACGATCCCCAAATAATTCTATCTTAAACGTGTCTGAATCTGAAAATAAAATTAAAAGAATTTCTGTGTCTATTTACTTTCTCTTTTCTAAGTTCTGGGGTTTATATTCCAACAATTATAAGAAAGACGCTTTGTGAAAGAGGAAAAATTAAGAACTTTCATTAAGTACTAATAGTTTTGTTGAAAAAGTTACATAATGAAATAATTCTTGGAATTGAAAAATATTTTTATCTATTAAAATTTTTTGTTTCATCAGTGAAAAAGATTCAATTCATAAAAGTGACCGTACATGTAAAACTAGCAAGAAATAAATGAAAGTTTATAAGCTAATAAAGTTTTATTCTATAATATGTCTCTCTCTATATATGTGAATAATTTTAAGAAATACCTTATAGAGAATTAACTGAGAATTGTGTATCCTCAAAAACTACAAGCAATAAATATTGAATGAGAAATTTATTGTTTATATTAGAGTAATTCTAAATACATAGGTAAGAGTATTTACCAGTTCAAGGAAATTTTTTGTGTTCGCATATTTTTCTATGAATATAGTAGCATTAAAAACAATACTTTTCTAATTTCTAAAAACATTTAAATTTCTAAATATTTTTTAAAACAAAAGTATATTATAAATGCATTTGATATCAATTTATAATATACTTTTCTAATATTTGAGGTTTTAAAATATTATCACTTAACAAAATCTTTAATCAAACAAACAAATTTAAAATTTAACAAAATCCTCTTATGTATCCTATTATGTTGAATTTATCATTCAGAATACTCTTTTGATAAAAATATTGTCATTCTAAAAGGTAACTGTGTCTTTCTTACAATGAAAAATGAATTTCATTTTATAGTAATACCTAGTACTTTTCTTTTCTATAATTAAAAAAAAAAAAGAAAGAAAAGAAAAAGATGCTCTATCCTTAGAATATTCTTGTCACACATACGTAGGCATTGTTAAACTTTATTTCCTTTGAAAAACAGGGTTCAATTTTTGTCATTTAAAATTAGTAGTATTTAATATTCACAACATTTGAGTATCTGATTAAGAGAGAGAACAAATTAACTAAAGAAAAATATGTTTAAAGGAATGCTGTTAAATGGGAGGAATTTTTTTTTTAATTAAATATACACCAAAACAAATCATTCTGATGTTTTTTATGCTGTTAATTTAATTAAGGCGAGGCAGTCATGAGTTTAACAATAAAAATATAGATGGCACCACCACATATATTGAAATTTTAAGATGCTCTGAGAAAGCAGCCAATAAGAAGGCTTCAAGTTCCCCCGTTCCCAACAGAGAGTAAAGGTAGTTATTATGCGTCAGGCATCGGCGCGAGTCACTTTTTACGCTAAAAGTCAACTCTTTATTCCAGATTGGCCACTTTCGATAATAATTTTTAAATTTTACTAGTACTACTAGTAGTATACTGCATTTTATTTTTTGAATAGTTACGGAAAGTGAACAATCTGAAAAAAGTGAAGCCCTGCAGTATGGTATTTGCGAACCATTCCATTTAATCATGTGCATGTTCTTCCTCTGTATTCCAATGTCAGTACCTAATGTTACAATTATTTCGATAACAAAAAATATAAAATAATAAATTTCTTTTAGCTTTAGAACTCTCACAATAAGAAAAGGGAGAACAAGTTTTACACACACGTGGGAGATCTCTCGTTATCGGGAAGGAAAATTTTTCATGAAATTGGATTCACCCTTGGTAACTTCTTTTACCTTCCGACGAACCACGGAACGGATTTTAAAAGTTTAAAAATCGACGAAAAAGGCTCTAATATCCTATTAAAAAGCTTATTACTGAAACCAAAATAAGTTACTATATGAAAAAAATACTTGAAAATTATGAATAACTTTAAAAAAGTCACCAGAAGTCACTTTTGGAAACATTTTATAAAGTTTCTAAAAAAGTAACTTTCCTTTGGGGAATCCTAGAAAACCACAAATTTCTAACAGAAAAGTTTTATTTAAAAAATTATATTTCTAGAGCTGAGCAGCGTTGGAATAAGCACAAGGTGCACTCTAAAACGCTACCAGCACGAGCGGTAGCAAGATATGTAATTGAAATTCCTTCGCGCATTTTGATGTGGTAATTCGACAACTCTATTACGACGCATGCCTTATCATAGATTTCATAAGTTTTGATTGTTCTTCACTGAGATCGTATTAAAACGATTTAATTTTGATGATGCATCTCAATACATTCACTTTTATAAATCACTAGCTGAAGTACCCGTCCTCGACGGGTTAGTGAATGCAAATTTCCAAAAAGCAAGAACTTTCGTCAGCATTGTAGGAGTACACAGAATGAATGTAGTATGTTGCCAAAGTAAAGAAAGCGAAGTTATAATTTTTATGTATTGTTAAAATATTACAGGTTAGAGAGTAACTAAGTAATACCATTTCATTCGCTTTAGTTGTAATTATGTGATGCGCGAACGAATATTTACGCATACTGAAATAATTTTCGCAAAATCTCAAAATTTAATCAACATTTTGAAAAATTTGGAAGCCTAGAATTTAAGTTGAGTGACAACCTATCATGTCACCCAAATTCGTTTCATTCCCTGCAGTCTTTATTTCGTGATGCCGGAACAAATTTTCAGCATTTTAAAACGATTTTCGCAAAATCTCAAAATGTAATCAAAATATTTTTAAAATTCAACGCCTATAAATTAAGATTAGCAACTACCTATCCTATCACTAAATTTCGTATCATTCGTATTAGTCGTTATTACGTGAAGTTTGAAGAAATCATCATTGGACGTATTTTGAGAGAATTTTCACAAAATCTCAAAATCTAATAAAAATGTTTAAAAAATTGGACTCCTATAGTTTATGTTGAGCAACCATCTATCATGTGACCAAATTTCATATCATTCGCTTTAGTCATTATTACTTAATGCGGGAACAAAGATTCACTCAGTTTTAAACGATTTTCGCAAAATCTCGAAATCTGATCAATTTTTTTTAATTAGATGCTTATAGTTTAAGGTGAGTGACCACCTATCATTTCACCAAATATCATTTTTTCACCTTTGCAGTTATTACGTGATGTGCGAACACAAATTTACGCAGTTTGAAATGATTTTCGCAAAATCTCAAAATCTAGTCAAGATTTTTTTTTAATTCGACGCCTATGTTTTACGTTGAGTGAGCACCTATCATGACACCCAATTTCATATGATTCGCTTCAGTCGTTTTTACGTGATGCTTGAACACAAATTTACGCAGTTTGAAAGGATTTTCGCAAAATCTCAAAATCCAATCAAGATTTTTTGAAAATTCGACGCCTATGTTCTAAGTTGAGTGACCACCTATCATGACACCCAATTTCATATCATTCGCTTCAGTCGTTTTTACGTGATGCTTGAACACAAATTTACGCAGTTTGAAACGATTTTCGCAAAATCTGAAAATCTAATCAAGATTTTTTAATATTCGACGCCTATGTTTTAAGTTGAGTGACCACCTATCATGACACCAAATTTCATATCATTCGCTTCAGTCGTTTTTACGTGATGCTTAAACAAAAAAAGCGTCACGGACAGAATGACAGACAGACAAACTTTTTTTTGAGGGTTGCATCGGATTCCCGGGTGCTTGAAACGGATAGAAATCGCAAAATTTTTGAATTCCAAGAAATGTACAGACAAAAGTCTAATTTTATTTATATAGATTACTTAATGCGGGAACAAAGATTCACTCAGTTTTAAACGATTTTCGCAAAATCTCGAAATCTGATCAATTTTTTTTAATTAGATGTTTATAGTTTAAGGTGAGTGACCACCTATCATTTCACCAAATATCATTTTTTCACCTTTGCAGTTATTACGTGATGTGCGAACACAAATTTACGCAGTTTGAAATGATTTTCGCAAAATCTCAAAAATCTAGTCAAGATTTTTTTTTTAATTCGACGCCTATGTTTTACGTTTAGTGAGCACCTATCATGACACCCAATTTCATATCATTCGCTTCAGTCGTTTTTACGTGATGCTCGAACACAAATTTACGCAGTTTGAAAGGATTTTAGCAAAATCTCAAAATCCAATCAAGATTTTTTAAAAATTCGACGCGTATGTTTTAAGTTGAGTGAGCACCTATCATGACACCCAATTTCATATGATTCGCTTCAGTCGTTTTTACGTGATGCTCGAACACAAATTTACGCAGTTTGAAAGGATTTTCGCAAAATCTCAAAATCCAATCAAGATTTTTTGAAAATTCGACGCCTATGTTCTAAGTTGAGTGACCACCTATCATGACACCCAATTTCATATCATTCGCTTTAGTCGTTTTTACGTGATGCTTGAACACAAATTTACGCAGTTTGAAATGATTTTCGCAAAATCTGAAAATCTAATCAAGATTTTTTAAAAATTCGACACCTATGTTTTAAGTTGAGTGACCACCTATCATGTCACTCAATTTCATATCATTCGCTTCAGTCGTTTTTACGTGATGCTTGAACACAAATTTACGCAGTTTGAAAGGATTTTCGCAAAATCTCAAAATCCAATCAAGATTTTTTAAAAATTCGACGCGTATGTTTTAAGTTGAGTGACCACCTATCATGACACCCAATTTCATATCATTCGCTTCAGTCGTTTTTACGTGATGCTTAAACAAAAAAAGCGTCACGGACAGAATGACAGAATGACAGACAGACAAACTTTTTTTTGAGGGTCGCATCGGATTCCCGGGTGCTTGAAACGGATAGAAATCGCAAAATTTTTGAATTCCAAGAAATGTACAGACAAAAGTCTAATTTTATTTGTATAGATTTCTTGCACTTTTATGACAACCAAAGGTTTAATAATCTATTCGCATTCCACACCAGATGGGAACTATTATTTCATTCTAAACGAAAGTGTTCCTTTTCTTAGAAAACAGCGTCTTTATAATACTTTGATTTTTCAAGAACCATGCTTGAAATTGACGTACGAAAATTTTCTTGCACTCGAATACTTTTTTTAGAGGGTGCAGAAAGTTTCATAAAAAATTTTCACAAAACGATCCAATATGAAAAGCAATGTCTTCTAGAGATGGCCAATGATTCGATGAGTCAGAATCAGTGATTCGAATCTTGGTACTGAGTGGCTCAGTCTTTACACTCACTCTCTACTGATTCGAATCTCAAGCCCTCAAGGGAAATACATTCCAAGTGCGAAGGGAAGAAAAACTTATTTTCCCTTTGCCGTTCCCAGGGATTTTCCCTTACTCTTTCAACTCTTTTCGACTCTTTACGACTCCTTTCGGCTCCTTTCGACTCTTTACGACTCTGAGTCGATAGATGATTTGAAACAGTAAATGAGTGGGTGTGGGTGAGTTGGTCACTGAGTTGGTGCAGCAACGAATCTTTACTGATTCAGTGTTTCGCTCTGTTTCGGTGATTGTATACTATCGTTGAGATTCGTTAGTTTTTCGAATCTTCTATCGACTCAGAGTCGAAAGGAGCCGAAAAGAGTTGAAAGGATGTTTCATTTAATTGGAGGGGTTTTTTCGAATCTTCTATCGACTCAGAGTCGAAAGGAGTCGAAAAGAGTTGAAAGGATGTTTCATTTAATTGAAGTTTTTTTTTCGAATCTTTGGTGTTTCATTTCTTGGTTGGTGGTCGGATTTTAAAGTTTTATCTGTCTGTGGGTGTGGAGTGGGTCGAACATCGTTTGCTTTTGGCGGGTGGCATAGGCGTTACTTCCTAAGGGCAAGAGGGGTCAATCTCCCCCCCGAAAAAAAAATTAAGAAAATCCCTCCTTCCAACTTGTCTGACTGATTTAATATTTGTTTAAAATTTAATGAAACATCCCTTTTCTACTTTTAACTTTAATATATGTCCCCCTGCCCCCACCCTCAAAAAAAAAAAAAAAAAAAAAAAAACGGAACGTTAAGTTTACATGGTGGCGGATTTTCATGTGAAGGGAAATAGAATGAAATAAAGTTAGGATTGTGCTTGTCACTTTTAATGAAGGATACAGGGGCGGTATTAAGCGCTCTCACAAAAGGACTTTGTAGTAAGCAAAATAACATTTCGCTTTATTGCAGCAGATTTCCTTGTTTTTTTTTACCTTGTTTTTCGTTTAAGGGGAATGATTTTATTTTCTTTCGTAATTCAGAGAAATACAAAATAGGGCCTAAAGCAGTGGCGTAGTTAGTGTTATTGACAGTGGCGTAGCCAGGATTTTATTTCGGGGTGGGCTGGGTATCAAATTTAAAGATAAAGTTCAATTGTAAGCTAAGTAAAGGGTCCCATTTTTTTTTTGGGGGGGGGGCAGCAGCCCCTCAGTAGGACTGGGCCAAAAATCGACATATCGGTTTTATTTCAACATCAAATATCCGATATTCCCATTTTCATTTCAGTGAAATCTCGAATTCGATAAAGGGCAAAAATACAGGCCGGCCAGGGGCGTAGCCAGAATTTTTTTATTGGGGGGGGGTTATGACTACTGCAACTCATATATATGTATACGTGTGTATGATAATGTAGTGAAGAATATACATTTTGTATGGCAAAAAATTCCTCATGGGGGGTTATGACCCCCCTAACCCCCCCCCCCTTGGCTACGCCTCTGAGGCCGGCGATAAGAAAATCCTGAGATCAATACCAGCTTGTGATGCTTTTGCTACTGCTTTCTCTCGGAAAGCTTCTTCTTCTCTCATCGCAGAAAAAACAGCTCCATGGTTTATTAGTCTAATTACCATAATTAATTAACGTATATCTCGGAACCTATCTATCCACCGGAGCGCGTTTTTATTGATTCTCGACCCCCCTAGACTCAACACCCCACCGATACTTAAAATTTCGAATGCTTTGACACCAAAATTAACCTTTTAATCTTACAGGCCCAGGGGGTCATACGAAGCTCCCCTATATTTTCAATTTGGGCATTTTAAACACTAGCCTCCTCCGGCGGCAACTCCAAAGTCTGGAAACCATCCCAGAGCCAATTTCTACATGTTTGCAGTCCTTTTAAGCCTCAATCATGGTTAATTAGTCTAATTACCATAATTAATTAACGTATATCTCGGAAACTATCCATCGGAGCGCGTTTTTATTGATTCTCGACCCCCCCTCTGGGACCCCCATCGATACATAAAATTTCGAATACTTTGACACCAAACTTAACCTTTTAATCTTACAGGCCCAGGGGGTCATACGAAGCTCCCTGTATTTTCATTTCGGGCAGTTTAAACACTAGTTTTACTGGAGCAAGGAGAGAGAGATGCTAACTGCCCGAGAACTCAGCGGAGAAGAAACCCGATGAATGGGTGAAGGGTGTTTAAATAGTACGGCTTTCGGCGCAGAGAGAGGGAAAATTTCTTTAGTTGTTTTATTGATTCAAGATTTGAATCACTGATTCGAATCATCGAAGTATGTGAGTGAGTCGAGATTCGAATAAGTAAAATGAGTCGAAACCGCCCATGCTCTAATGTCTTCTGAAAAATACAACTACTATTCCAAGAGTTAAATTTTGAATAAATTGCAATATTTCAACATGATGTTCCTTTCATACTTCTGGTTTAAATAAATATTTATAAATGAATGAAATACTTCCATTAATTTATTAGAAATAAGAATACACAATTGATATAAATAGCTATTAGAGTTCATTTTTAAGTATCAAAGTCAGTCAAGATTTAAAGTATGGGTATACTGGTATACACCCTCCAAAAAAAGTATTCGAGTAAAAATTTCCTACCTTGGTTTCGTATATTAAAAATTATCTATCATAGAATATGAATTAGGCTATGTATAAATATGACTTTCCATATTTCTTTCACGTTTTACGTTTTCAAAAACTCAATTATTATTCGCAAATCTAAAATAGGAAATTTATATCTTACTCGAATACTTTTTTTGGAGGGTGTACATGGTAATATGCTGCCTGAATAGTCCTCGAAAATATTTTCTAGTGTCCCCAAGTTTTGTTTAGAATCGAGGACAATGCTTGATTTGTCCCCAAATTACCGTTTAGAAATATGGTCGCCTTAGCGTAAACCGGGGCCGTCGCTATTAGCAACCGGGCCTGCTGGTTCGATGCCAGCACGAAAATTGAGTTTATCATTGAGGCCTGTTTTCGCGATTAGCACTGTTTCTATTTTATTATTATAAGTATTATAAATATTATAGTTATTTTATTATTTTGAAAACAGTTTTTTTGTAGTTTTGTCGTACTAAAAGAACTGTTAGATGTAGATAATCATTTTGTGAAGATTGAGCCACTTTTTTTCTATGGTAATTTATCATAAAATTCGAACATTTTGCTCTGAATGTAAAGGTAAGTGTAAACTTGTATAATTTATTTAGAAGTTCTAAAAATATGTATGTAAATCAAATTTAGTGAATTAATATTCATGTGCTGCTTTTTAAATAATTTTCATCTGAAATCGTACTACTTTGAGTAGTTTATTATACAGTAAATAAGCGTGTCTTTGTAATACTAGTTAGACGATGTTGTCTATTTAATTTTTCAGTCGAAATGTTATTTATCAGTTAGATATGTGCATTGATTGTGCGATTTAGACATGTGTAGCCAGCTTTCAGTGCAGAAGTACAGTAAATTATAAATTATTAATTTTGTATATGTATACGTAGAAACTTCAAATGCAGTTAATATTTTGTACAAGAGTTCATTATGTTCAATTCCAAAGTTCGATTGAGATAGCGACAAAAGAATAACTTTTATATAATACTTGGAATTGCTATAAATAAAGAATAATTAAATAAGAAAGCGTTTATTTTTGGTTTGCTACAGTGTTATAGTGCAGCTTTTTGAAGAGGTATCCTGAAATTTTTCGAGTCCCTTGAGCTGTTGGTTTATTTCACTTTGTATTCAAAGTGCTAAAATATATTGTTTGTTTTGTTATTTATGTAGTTTCATAATAAATTGCATGAGTAATTATGTAAACAAATTTTAAATTTTGATCAAATATTTAGGAATTTCAGATTGTTTCATTCTTTATTCTCGCTTCGGACGGTGTACTTAACTCTCTGCTGCATATATATATATATATTTTACATCTGCCAAAGGAGGCGATTTATTCCGATATCTTCATTGCATTCTGAATTTGTCATTATAAAATCTATTTGCATTTTAGGTTTTGTCCCACAACCAAAAGTAACCTCCAAATTTCTTTTTTCGTGTGATTCGATCACATCAGTGCGCTTCCAGTAGTAAAATCACCTCATTTCTTAGGCATGTCTCTTCCTCTAAACGTACAAGATTTGTACGTAATGTGCACCTGTACTTGCACTGCTGTTGATTTGTTAGAATGTGGTTTTTATTTACTTTACTTCCGGTAAAATACAAGAAAATTTTCGGACAGGGAACTGGGACCGGTCACTTACAGAGGGTTATGTGGTGTCTTCTAGAGGCTCTTTTAACATTAACTAGAGAGGGTAAAAAATCGGTGCCTTAAAAAATGTGTCGTTGCATGGAGGGGGTCACTAAATAGAAGTGGTCGCTTATAGAAGTTTCACTGTATACAGCAATGCAAGGACGAAAACATTGTCTTCAAGCACCAGTTAGTAATCACTTAAAATGAAAGATATTGGAACATTCGTGGTATTTCCTAGTATGGTTTTCTAAAATTTAATACTTTTCTTTGGAAGAAAAAAAATATATGGAATTATAAACGAAAACTTATAAATCCTTTTAATTTCGGGAATGGTAAAAATTTTCAATACATAAGCTTAGCATGAAAACAACGTGTTTGGGCCATGCTATGTTACGTGATTCTTAATCCTTTTGATTTCTTTCATCTTCCCTTAAAGTTCGTACTTCTATTTATGGAACACATTTTATTGAGTGATTTATTCTAAATGTTTCTCGTTAAGTTAATTTACATTATTTTTAAGTTAGATGCCAAAGGAAGCAGTATACCAGGTTGTATTTCTAACTATAGTGAACATTCGCCAAATATCCACGTCTTACAAAAGATTAAAAATTAAATATTGTAGCAGTACTTAAATGATGTATATGCGAATTGTAAATATCAAATATCTTCATTTTCTATTCTGCCAGCACCTTGTCATATATTCTGTTAATATATTAACTGGACAAAATTTAATGAACGCAAATTTAATAACTGTTAGTTAATTTTATCTAAAAAAGTGGTTATGGTTGTAACCAGACTTCGTGTAATCGTAGTCGTGTAATCGTAATCGATTGTAATCGATTACATTTTCTCATGTAATCGTAGTCTAATCGTAATCCGACAATTGAATTTTTATGTAATCGTAATCTAATCGTAATCTGAAAGTTTATATTTTCGTGTAATCGTAGTCTAATCGTAATCTAGAAATTTCATTTGCCAGATAGTCGTAATCTTAGAGCCTGTAGTCGTAATCGCTTAGATTACAAGACGATTATGAAACGATTACGGGCGCCCAGATTTATTTTTTGTCCTGCTTGCTGGGAAAAAAGATTTTCTCGGAGAAGCAAAGCATCGAAAAATCTGCATGCCCTGAAGACAGGAAGTTTCCTATTTTTTGACCTTTCAGGGAAAGAGGGGAGGGGGGAGGGCATTGTTCTGCCATCGTAGTTCGTACGGGACAAAGATAAGAGAAGCAGAGCTCCCTTTTTTTTTCCCGGGATGACCATGTCTTTTTTATGCTGACTGTGGTGGGTGACTGACTAGAATGGACAGACCTTCCAGAAATTGGGGGTGGACGTGGGATTTCTATGGGGGGTACACAAGAGGTGTATTTTCTGCTATTGCAGATCTTTGCTTTATCTCATTTCAATTTGCGACTGCGAAGGAGAAAACAAGCAATCGCCTACACACGAAAAAAATTCAAGATTTTTTTTGAATTGTCAGAGAAAATTTAAAAAAATGAAAAAGGAAAGGAGTTCGACAAAAAATTATAAATGCACTATCTTAGTACAGATGCCAGTGTCAACAAAAGACGAACATCTCAACTTCGGGAATATCACATATGGAGGTAATTTTGGATATTTTTTCTTGAGAATTTATTTTGTTGTATAGATTATTATCAAAATGAGTACATATATTAAGTTGAAAAAACTGCATTTAAAAGGTTTCTATAGTTAAGGGAGGGGAAAACGATAATATTCACGAGAAATATTCCCTGGGTCTTTTTCTCCAATTCCGCTTTAATACATGTTTCATTGCATCTGACTAAAGATGCGCGTGCATTAATTAAATAAAATTTATTTTTTGTGTATACCTCTTGTTTACCTTGTTTAGAATCTTAATTTTGGTCAAAATTTAATTATCATAATTTACTGTTTAACTTTCGGAAGTGTTATGTTTATATTGTGTTTTAGAGTGTTATTTGATGTAGCAGTGTATATACTACACATAATAATTTTATAGTGCTGTGTGTGTGATTACTTGGTACAAAATTTGTTTTGTAAATAAAAGTGCAATGTGTAGTTAATTTCTTCTTTCTCTGTCAAAAAAATAAATAGAAAATAAGGTTAATCAAAGTAGGGCTTGTCTATAAATTTTGAAAGGGACTTATAAAGGGGCGCACATACAAGTGCTTTTATTGGGAAGGGGGAGGAGGGTCATTCAGAGTATGAAAAGAAATGTTTGAATGTAGGAAAAAAACGCCAACCTCAAAAGTGTATTTGTGTATTCAATTTAATTTAAATACTTTAATATAGATTTCTTTTGTTTCGCGGAAAAGGGGGTGGAAAGTGGAACGGGCGTATTCTCATCTTGAATTAGGAGGTTTAAAAAAAAAAAGTGACATTGTTTTCCAGAACAAAAATGACGGGAAGACACTACGTGTAATTCAATAATTCAATTTCAGGTGTAATTCGATAGGCGATAAGGGGGGGGGGATTTCCTAGAAAGCTTTTGGTTTCCTCTAAAAAAAAATATATTGGTCACTCTGGAAAACATGTATTCATGAATTATGTTGTATTTAAATTTTTATTTTGATAACTAGTAGTATAAAGCCGTGTTTTAACTATTCACCCCTTACTATACAGTTAGAATTATGTAAACAGTAAAATGTGAGTAGCGTAATCCCGCGCTTCCTGCGAGTCAGATCTTTCTTCTTTTAAAATCTAAAATTATATTTTGAATGCGGTACTACCACTTAGAAATCATTACATTTTTTTAAAGCTTCGGTTAAAAAAATGAATAAAGTTTCAAATATATCTTTTCTGGTATACTGTTACTATTTGACTCAAGCGGAGAAAAGGAGATTTCAGACAATTAATTTTTAAGATTCATGCTATCATTTTAAAATGCTTAAGTTATCTTTATGCAATTTTTAATTTGATTCATTTAAATAAATATTAATTCTTATGTGCTCTTATTTTTTATTTTCAGAGTCCTGTTTATTGCACACACACCATCCCTACGAAAATAAGTCCTCCATTTTATTATTTTTGGATGATGAAATATAATTTTTTTTTGCCATAAATATACAATAGAAGTTTATGTATTGAGAAATAATGACCCAATTATGATAATATATGTCTGCTATTATACAACATGCCATCTACTTATGATTCTA
>JAWZYV010002589.1:0-15032 GCA_038373885.1 Cheiracanthium punctorium | reverse complement strand
CTTGTCATCATTTGACTTCATAAAAATTTATAATATTTTTGCAAAATCAGTTCAAAATCGTATGAATTTTGAACGTTTATATAGTATGAGTTACAATTAATATAACAATATCAAATTTTATGGTCTTTCATCATAATCCCGCTTACCTCAAAATGCTAAATTTAATTTGTAAGCAGAGACTTCGGCGGTTACAAAATTAAAGCAATTAAAAGATTGAAATTTTCAATGTATTAATCCTTGAGCTATTCTGAGCACACCAGAATCTTTCCGTTAGGAAAAATTCCCACAAACTCACTCATAAAGAAATTCCACACCGCTTATTCCCGTCATTGGAATTGAATGGTCTTCTAAAGAATCCCTCCAGGAGTATGTTTACGGAAATTTTACGTCTTCGAATAATTTCGTTTTGCTGGGACTAGTCCTCCTTATATCATTACTTCATGCAAAGGAAATCATTTATTCCGGGGGGAAAAAATTAAGTTGTGTGATCTCGAGAAGCTATTTTCAACGAACTGGAATCACAATTTTCCTTTCCAAACTTAACGTTACATCAATATGACGTCATTTCATTTACGATACTGCAGATTGTACCGTACAATGATTTACATTTTTTTACTCTTGATACTCAGCTGGAAATCGCGAAAAATTAGGGAACGGGTGGATTTTCAGATTTTTGAAGTAGACCACAGTTCGCCTTGTACCTTTTCACGTACTTGTGCGAAATTACAAGCTCATTCGTCTAACACTGTAAATTTGCAAACCATTCATCCGAACCACACACGTAGTCAATTCCATTTTTTGGCATTGCAACCCGGACTCAGCCACGAATTGCATTGCTGGAGGTTGAAGTGATTTATTTAGTGATGCAACTAAAAAATTTTTATAATAATTTTTGCATTAAGGAAATTGCGGTGGTTTGCAACAGAATTGCAATGTTTAATTTATTTCAAACAAGGAATTAAAAGTATAATTGAAAACTAAAATATACTGATTTTTCAAAGATGAATGTAAAACATCGTGTCTAAAGTTCATTTTTAAATAAATGCCATATTCAATTCTAAACCTTCTTACTTTCGTTCTTGAAAAAATGGGAAGGGACTACCAATAGGGGTTCTCTATTTCCAAAGTAATTAAAAAGAAAATCTTTTTTTTTTCAAACCTAACGCAACATATAAATGGTTACAAATCCTTTCCCCAGGATTATGGCCTTTTAGGTCACGAACATGTGCTTCAAACTTGATGTTACTGCCCACAAGTATTTAGAAAAGTTGGTTTGTAGAAAATCTGTTAATTATCAACGAAGAAATGTTCTCCCTTTAATTACTTTTCTTAAGAAAGTTTTTTGGGGGGGAGGGGGGGAGGAAGTAGACATTTGTCTTTCCCGTTCTGGAACTTCTGAAGAGATCAAACAGTGATTACGTTTGCGTGCCGGAATCATGCACGTTTCCGAAACAAACAGTACGGGACATGTCGAAAGTGGAACTATGTTTTCAGTTCATAGTGGTATCCACCGGGTTTTCTTCTTATACGGTAGTTAAGTTCTGAGAAATACACTGGTTAAAGAAAACCGTGGGAGTGGGGGGAAGTATACTTAAATAAAGAATAATGGTGGATAGATTTTTTTCTTGTATAAACCCTCACATATAATCACCTCCGCGAATGCTAATTAATAAACATACACAAGAGGTGTAAATTTTTTTTAAAGGAAGTCAAAGTGTTACACATTGAATAGTTGCATACATGTACGGAATATTAACTACTTTTTGTAAATAGTCATTTTTATCTCACAAAAAATTCAAATTTAGAACTCAGAAGGAAACGTTTTCATTATTATTATTAAAAAAAGGAAGAAAGAGAAATAAAATAAAATTCGAACACTTTACTGTTTGCAACATTTTACACGATTTTTGCATTTACACATGCGTATATACACGATGCGATTTTTCGTTGGTAAAGTTTTTGAATTTTCTGCTATATGTTTGTATAAAAATATATTTCTGGAGGTACAAATCAGTGGTTATTGACTGGAAGCCATATATTGTAAGTTCAGCTTGTCTGTACATTATCTATGTACTAACAATCCGCACCGGCTTCGCACGGGTGTAATTTGAAAAAAAAAGAGTTGAAGAAAGATAAGTTACTGCAATTAATTATAAAATTTCTTTATAAATAATGTTTGTAGCTGACTTTTCGTTACACAGTAACAGCCAATTTTGTTTGGAAGTGATGCACGAAAGGGATACGCATAGCTGTCTATTGGAATAGCTCAGGTCTAAGCCCGCAACGTTTAATGTCTGACCTTCTGATTTGTTAATTGTCATTGAAAATGACAATTTTGCTGGAAATTCCAGTTTTTTCAATTGGAATGGAAGATCCGTTGGTATCAATGGAATCCCGAGATTTAACACGACTTTTCCGGTTCTACATCCCGTCAGAATTGTGCACTTTAGAGTGAACGTTTTCAGAGCTTTCCCATGCAGACGTGAACCTTTGCACAATTTGGGTGAATTAAGGTTTCGTAATGAGAAAACAGGACATCCTTCTTTTAAAACCAAATTATGCAAAGGCAATCCAAAAGGCTGCAAGCAATTGAGAAATTCTGTTGGGAAACGTACAGCCTCTCTTCCTGGTCCAGCACGGTGTCTACAGAGTAGGATGTTTGCGCCTGTGTATTAATCTTCGAGATAATAAGGTCGGTTACATAACCTTCTTCACCGTGTCCCACGGTGGTCAAGTTACTAAACACCGTTTCCGTAAGAACACGGAAAGTAAAGCAGCGCCCGGCTTGGCCAGTGCTTGGGAGGGTGAACTCCTTTCGCGGATGGGCTGCTGTGGGACCGTCAACGCTAATGGGAGCTGGTGCACATAAAGCCCGTCGTGGCTCCAATGTTCTCCATGTTTAACGCTACCTCTGCGGGTTCTAATTTCAAATGGCTGGTCCCTTATCTGGAATTGGTCCAAAATTAGAGGACACCGAGCTAAGTCGGACTTCCTCCCACAGGGGCTCATTAAAAATGGAAATCGCCCCTTCCGCCCATCGAGTTCCTATATAGGGAATCTTGCACCGCATGTGACGTAATTTTGCGTCAGAGATTATTAATTTAAATTTATATTTACAGCTATTTATTAAAGTTGAGAAGAATAAGTCTCCACTCTAATATTACTTCGCTCGTCACATAACTTTTCATGAAAGCCAGTTAACCTTAATTGGGTTTCTAAACTCGTGATTTTTTAAAACAGCATTTTTAAATTCGTGACATCAAAATAGCATCAGTCTCACTTGCGATATCTAAAATATCAATTTCACGCTGTGCATTGGTCTACTTTTATCGGATATTGAACGATTACTTTCGCCTGCTTTAAGCTGAAAACATTATTTCGAAAGCGTTAATATTGCCTTTTAAGTTTTAGAGTTTATCGCGTTTAGGCAGACAGTTCAAACGCGGCGAGGGGATTTTATTTTATATAAACCTTCCGTGAAAATATCTAACTGATGATGAAAACCGCATCAAAATCCGTTGCGTGGTTTAAGAGGAGTTAGCGGATAAACAGACCGACGTGGAATGCGATTTTGTTTTATATTATATAGAGATGTGTACACTCAATTCTTCAAGAATAAAGATCTTAATCAGTGCTTTTGGGTCACTCTGAAACAAGAAGGAAATGTAAACAAGGTACCTGCTGATTACAATGTAAAAAAGATTAAGCAGTATTCGACATTGAGTTGCTCGCAGAAAACACATTTCACTACTCGAAAACTGAATTTTCTTCTTCGGAGCTGATCTTCATGCTGGATGCAGCTGCTGCTAATGAAACAAATTACAGAAAAAAAAACCCTACCAAAAGCTCTTTCTTGTTACTGATTTACTTTTACATAGAAATAAATATTTTTACGTATCTAATTTTTAAAGAGTTCGTATAAACTTAACAAGAAACATAAACAAGAAACATAAACGATTCTAAGCACCGAGTTATAAAACACTTTTGTTAACTAATATTAAATAACTTAATGTAATCTCCTTATGGATTGTTTCATTTCTCTCCAAATTATGAAAATATCACAAGCTGGATTCATTTTAGAAAATACTTTTTTCGTGCCATGCTTGCCGATTTATCGAAAAAAATTGTCTGCGACTGGTGAGGTATGGGGTTCGAGTGAAGTTTACCCATGGTTGTCGCTTTCCTCTTCTCTCTCATTTGTAATGCTATTGCGTTCTGAATTTAGTTTGACTATTATTGGGAATAAAATAAATGGTAAACAAAACTATAGAGGTACAAGACCGTCTCCGATATTGTGGTAAAAAATCTGTGGTAAATATGCTGCGGGATATTTTTTCATTTGTTGTTTTAGATGAAGTAGTCTGAACGTAGAAATATAAATAAAATTGTCAGGAGCTGAATTTGGAGTATCGGGATCAGGGGCGTAGCCAGAAATTTTCTATGGATTCGAGTACTAACTGCCATCGGAGCATCTTGCCGTCGTCCGGCTCCCATTTACGATACAGGACTCCATTCTCAGGCGCAGCGAAACACATAAAGCTCAGTACTGTTTTGTTGCCGGACTGCAAGATGATGTTTCTTGCCAGCTGGGCTTAGTGCTTGATTTCTCCAGTAACTCCACAATAGGTTTGATGTCGCTATCAGCTAACTGGTCCGCCCGAGTCACTCCAGGGATCTTGAGATGGTGCCGATGATGTAACTTGATGAAAACGGCGGACAACGGTATGTTTCAGATGGTAATTTTTCTCCGCCCTGGAGCAATAGCGACAACTGTCTATGCAGGGCCTTCTTGACAAAGCATCTGCATTTCCATGAGATGCTCCTTACCGATGACGTATCTCGATGTCATATTCTTGTAATCTCTGTATCCACCTGGCTATCTGGCCCTCTGGATTCTTGAAATTTAGAAGCCAGGTTAAAGAAGCATGGTCCGTTCGGAGCAGAAACTTTCGGCCGTACAGGTAATGATGGAAGTGCTTCACGGCCTTAATGATAGCAAGAAGTTCCTTTCTCGTAACACAATAGTAACGTTCTGCCTTTGAAAGGCATTTGCTCCAGTAAGCAATGACGTGTTCTTGGCCATCTATTTCCTGGGACAAAACTGCTCCAACACTCTCCTTACTTGCGTCTGTGTCCAGGATAAATGGCTTGTCAGGGTGAGGATACGACAGGATCGGCGAAGATGTTAAAGCCGTCTTCAGTTCGTTGAATGCGTCCTCACATTCCTCAGTCCATAGAAATTTCTGTCCAGTCTCAGTCAATTTTTGAAGAGGTCTTGCAATTTGACAAAAACCCTTCACGAATTTTCGATAGTAAGTACACAGACCGAGAAAACTTCGTAAATCATGGATATTCTCCGGCCGACTCCAGTTCTTGACTGCGGACGTCTTTTCGGGATCGGTTCGGACTCCGTGGGCGGATATTATGTGCCCAAGATAACGTACTTCCCGACGGAACAAGTTGCACTTAGATGGACTCAGTTTCAAGTTCGCCTCCTTTAGTTTCTGCAGCACCTTTCGGATGTTCTCTAGATGCTCTTCAAAAGTCCTTCCGACGATGATGATATCGTCCAAATAAACGAGACATGCTTCGTAGGAAAGTCCTCTCAACACTGTCTCCATTAAACGCTCGAACGTAGCCGGTGCGTTGCAGAGTCCAAAAGGCATAACTTTGAACTGCCACAATCCTTGTCCCGTGGTGAACGTAGTCTTTTCACGGTCATCGGGATGGATTTCTACTTGCCAGTAGCCACTCTTGAGATCCAGAGTAGAGAACCATTCATTTCCCGATAAAGTGTCCAATGTGTCGTCTATCCTGGGAAGAGGGTAGCTGTCTTTCTTGGTAATGTCATTCAGACGTCTGTAGTCAACGCAGAACCGGGTGGAACCATCTTTCTTTCGGACCAAAACAATCGGCGAGGCCCACGGACTAGTCGATGGCTCGATGACGTCATCACGCTGCATCTCCTCTAAAAGTCTGTTCACCTCTTCTTGCTTAGCAAACGGCAGCCGCCTAGGATGTTGCTTGATGGGAGAATGGCTGCTTGTGTCTATTCTATGTTGCGTTAACCTCGTACGGCCAAAGTCACCGGAAGTACGAGAGAACTGGTCTTCAAATTCATCTATTACCTTCTCCGCAGCGCTTCTCTGTTCTGCCGTTAACTCCACGTCTTGTATTAATTCCTTCGTCAGGCACTCGGAAGATTAGCTGATGCTGTCGTTTGGCTGATGTTCTTATTAATGCAGGCAACAGGAGTGCATGTCACCAACACTTCATTTTTCTTTATCACCTTCGACTTGTCCGTCACATTTTCTACTCTAACTGGAATTTCTGTCCTCGACAAGTCCACAAGTGTTGCTCCCACAAGTACTCCTCTGACGGAATCACTATTGTTTGGGTGTTCGATTAATCCAAAGCGGAATTTATTGCTTTCTTTTACCGTTCCAGAAATTATTGAATCAGTTCTGGGAGGTAGAGTGATATGAGTCTGGGCTATTATTTGCTGAACAGGTAAAATAGTTTCATTTTTAATATCGAACGCAGCTCTTTCTTCTGAGTCTGAACGAAGCTCATTATTCTTAAAGTCCAAGTTAAATTTGTGCGATTTTAAAAAGTCGAGTCCGAGAATAAAAGAGTCTGTAATATTGGCGACATATAGCACATGGTTGTATCTGGCATTTCCAAACGTGTTTTCTACTTGTGCTTTTCCGCTCACTTCGATATTGTCACCTGTCACAGTTTGGAGAGACAGCGAGGGCGGAGTCCAGATAATCTTCAAATTTAATTTCTTGGCCAGATCCGTCCTTATGATGGTTGCGTTCGCTCCAGTATCAATCACCATGTGGCAAGGGGAACCATTAACGTATCCCAGTACGAAGAGTCCATTACTCCCGCCATTCACGGATGAAATCTGCAAGACTTTTAGGTGGGGCTTTTGACTATCTGGCAACCTCCGCCCCGCGAGATGGCCATCTCCTAGTTTCCCTCCTTCATGTTCTTAGAGTTCTCTTGCTGGTCATGAGATTTTCGACCACAATACATTTGTACATGGCCTTCGACGCCACACTTCCAGCATTTTACTTTCTTTGGGCTATCTCTCGTTCTATCGGATCTTAATTTTCGCTGTATGAGATCTTCAATTCTCTTCAACCTGTTCTCGACGCTCTCTGTGTCTTTGTCAGCTCCCTCTTGGACCGTGACCGCTCTAACAGCATGCCGATCTTTTCTCACGGCCCGCTGGGCTGCCTCTAGCTTCATTGCGAACACCAGAGCAGACTTCAAATCCTGATAATCCTCCAACATGAGTGCCTTTTTGGTTTCTGGTCCACGAATGTGGGCGTGGGTTCGAATCCCACCAAATCTGACACCAAATGTTGCGGAATTACTCTGCTACTCCTGGGGTTCGTCGTTCTAAAGTCCAGTTGGTGTAAAAAGTCCAAGTAAAAAGTCACTTGTCAGGATGGAACACAAACTTTATTGCTTCTAGAACTTCGTAGAACAATCAGCTGTACACAATTCACAAGCACAATCTAGCAGTAATGTTCTTTTAACAGTTCGCTTAGATCAGAAGCTCTCACAAATGCTGTATTTCTCACACAAAATAGAACACTTTCACTGGCAAGAATTCAGTGAAAATATACGAGAAATAACACTAACAGTCTCTCAAGACTCAGCGATGAAGAATTTACACACAGCACTTAAATTCAAAGCTTCACAAACAGCGCGAAACACATCTTCCTTCAGAAAGCAAGCGTATTCACTCTCTCAAAGCTTGATCAACACTGAGCCTTCAACTCGCACTGAACTGTCGGGGCAGCACGCTGGTGGAATTTATATATATCCGAGGCACAAGCTGCGAGTAGTTTCTAGAAAAGTATATTCCTCGAAGATTCCAGATAAAGCGAGACTTCTGATTACGTCATAGAAGAGAAATGTTACGTTTATTATGCGTTTTTAATGCAGGAAAAACAACTTCCAGGCCCCATTGGGAAAATCGCACCAAATGAACAAAATGTCGCCAAGCTTGGCGACTTTTGGCGAGATATCGCCAAATTTGGTGCCAAAAATAAGTCCCCAAATGTGAAGAGAACGAGGCCCTAGGACCAATATTCCTCGAGATTTCTAGAAGTCCCATTGAAAAACAACGGCAAACCGATACCTCCATATCTCCGGTTCTAATTGGCCGATTTTGATGCAACAAAAAGAAAAATTTATCTATTTGAAGCGTAGAATACGAATTTTAAACCATTTTAAGCCACAGAGCAGCGGGTTGCCCCGAAAATTCGTAACAATATAAATGAAGATTTCATTCACTTTTTTTTATAAATAAACTAAGGGCGAGATTACAGTTAACGCGCGCGATCGAGTTCGAATTGAACATTTTTCAGTCGCCAGTTCCCAGTTCAGTCCCCAGAATGCTTCCAATGAACAAGATTGATTTAAAACATGATTTTTTTGTTTCAGTTGAATAAGGAACATTGATATATTTCGAAATTTTCCCTCTCTCTGCGCCGAAAGCCGTACTATTTAAACACCCTTCACCCATTCATCGGGTTTCTTCTCCGCTGAGTTCTCGGGCAGCTAGCATCTCTCTCTCCTTGCTCGAGTAAAACTAGTGTTTAAACTGCCCGAAATGAAAATACAGGGGAGCTTCGTATGACCCCCTGGGCCTGTAAGATTAAAAGGTTAAGTTTGGTGTCAAAGCATTCGAAATTTTATGTAAGGATGGCAATTCCTAAAGGGGGGGTCGAGAATCAATAAAAACGCGCTCCGATGGATAGTTTCCGAGATATACGTTAATTAATTATGGTAATTAGACTAATAAACCATGGAGCTGTTTTTTCCGCGATCCGGCATCGTCATCAACGGAGAGAAAGCAGTAGCAAAAGCATCACAAGCTGGTATTGATCTCAGGATTTTCTTATCGCCGGCCTCAGAGGCGTAGCGAAGGGGGGGCTAGGGGGGTCATAACCCCCCCATGAGGAATTTTTTGCCATACAAAATGTATATTCTTCACTACATTATCATACACACGTATACATATATATGAGTTGCAGTAGTCATAACCCCCCTCCCCCCATGAAAAATTTCTGGCTACGCCCCTGACCGGCCCGTATTTTTTACCTTTATCGAATTCGAGATTTCACTGAAATGAAAATGGGAATATCGGATATTTGATGTTGAAGTAAAACCGATATCTCGATATTTATCGATTTTTGGCACAGTCCTACTGAGGGGCTGCAGCCCCCCCCAAAAAATGGGACCCTTTACTTAGCTTACAATTGAACTTTATCTTTAAATTTGATACCCAGCCCACCCCGAAATAAAATCCTGGCTACGCCACTGTCAATAACACTAACTACGCCACTGCTTTAGACCCTATTTTCCATTTCTCTGAATTACGAAAGAAAATAATATCATTCCCCTTAAACGAAAAACAAGGTAAAAAAATATCTTAAACGAAATCTGCAGCAATAAAGCGAAATGTTATTTTGCTTACTACAAAGTCCTTTTGTGAGAGCGCTTAATACCGCCCCTGTATCCTTCATTAAAAGTGACAAGCACAATCCTAACTTTATTTCATTCTATTTCCCTTCACATGAAAACCCTCCACTTAACGTTCTGTTTTTTTTTTTTTTTTTTTTTTTTTTTGAGGGTGGGGGCAGGGGGACATAAATTGAAGTTAAAAGTAGAAAAGGGATGTATCATTAAATTTTAAACAAATATTGAATCAGCCAGACAAGTAGAAAGGAGGGAGTCCCCCCGAGGAAAAAGGTTTAAACAACTTTGAGACACCCCCCCCCTCAGCTCTTCAACGAGCATTGGCGTAAATTGGCATGTAATATTTGGATGGGGTGACAAAATGTTTCCGATTGTATAAAATATCATTATTATAAATAGCTCTGATACTTAAATTTTCTTAATTTTTTTTTCGGGGGGGGGGGATTGACCCCTCTTGCCCTTAGGAAGTAACGCCTATGCCCCCCGCCAAAAGCAAACGATGTTCGACTCATTCCACACCCACAGACAGATAAAACTTTAAATCCGACCACCAACCAAGAAATGAAACACCGAAGATTCGAAAAAAAAACTTCAATTAAATGAAACATCCTTTCAACTCTTTTCGACTCCTTTCGACTCTGAGTCGATAGAAGATTCGAAAATAAAACTCCAATTAAATGAAACATCCTTTCAACTCTTTTCGGCTCCTTTCGATTCTGAGTCGATAGAAGATTGGAAAAACTAACGAATCTCAACGATAGTATACCGAAACAGAGTCACCGAACGATAGTCACCGAAACAGAGCGAAACACTGAATCAGTAAAGATTCGTTGCTGCACCAACTCAGTGACCAACTCACCCACACCCACTCATTTACTGTTTCAAATCATCTATCGACTCAGAGTCGTAAAGAGTCGAAAAGAGTCGAAAAGAGTCGAAAAGAGTTGAAAGAGTAAGGGAAAATCTCTGGGAACGGCAAAGGGAAAATAAGTTTTCCTTCCCTTCGCACTTGGAATGTATTTCCCTTGAGGGCTTGAGATTCGAATCAGTAGAAAGTGAGTGTAAAGACTGAGCCACTCAGTACCAAGATTCGAATCACTGATTCGACTCATCGAATCATTGGCCATCTCTATCCACCACTAATTTTTGAATTATCAAGAAAGACCCAGCAATGCAGTTTGGGTATAGATTGACAGTTAGCGTGTTTGACAGCCGACTTGCTTTCGAATGCTACTTCTGATCTATCGAAATATTATTAAGAGCACTGTTGTGGTGGATTGGGGTGCTTCTGGAAATCTATAGTGAAAGTGTTATTTCTCAAAGCGTACGTAACAAGTTAAACGCCATAAGTAGGGCCGGTCCTAGGGATTTTCCTACGTGGAGCGAATTGAAAAAATGTGCCCCTCGCCATTGGAAAAAAAAAAGATCAGCTGTGAAAGATTTAAAGATTTCAGAGCAGGTAAAGGCTCAAATTGTGGGAATCAATGTTCTGGAATGAGGACCGATATCGCCTTGCTGAAGAGAACCTCTACTTTCTCAACGCCCCCCCCCCCTCCGGTAGCGCCTAATGGCCTCCCGAAATGCAAAATTCTATTATTTTAGGCCTGTTGTTCTAAATCCCTGCTGTTTCGATCTATCTCGTTCCGATTAGAGGCAAGCGAAGGCTTCCCCCTCGCAGGCACTCTATAGCAATACACTTTGACTATGATCTCTATCCATCCATTTCTTAGTGCTAGTCGATGATCTGGAGATGTTTCGTGTTTCTGTAATCTATCGGAAACGTGAGCCCAATCATTACACTTCTTTTCCCAAGCTGGAAAGAGGATTTTGGCAAAATAATGAACAGCAAGAACAGAAGACTATTTGCAGACCGTGAATATACAAGTCATCGCCTCTGAAACCTTTCCCGATTCGGCACGACTCTATCAAAATGTACATTTGAAAAATGGCGCCCCATTGCATTTCTTGGATAGTTATCATTTGGCAATTTTCCGGAAGAAGGTCCTCGAACAATAATTTCATCTCTTTTAGCAGAATCTTCACATTTCCACTTAGCAATGTCTTCGAAATCAAAATCATTATCTACAATTTGCTTATCATTAGTATCCTTAGTCTCTTTTGATGCAGAGATTTCTGGACTTTCTTCACTAAAGAATTCTTCGGAAGAATGTTCGGATAGCTGAATTTCCTGATTAGTTTGAACGTTTATGTTCACATAATTAGCTATCTGTTATCCACATTTTTCATTTTCTTTCTCTCTCTTTCATTTTCTTCGAATTGGAATTCTCGGCGGGCGCTCTTTCCTCCCCAAACGCAAGAAGTTCTCTTTTGAAAATGATTACAACAATCGGAAATCAAAACTCTGAGAGCAGCGGAGGCAGCTTTTTTTTTCTTCTTCAGAGAGGGAAAAAATAAAAAAATTTTAGAAGATAAAAAATGTCCGGTTATTAGGCGTCCGGATTTCGGACTTCCTAGTGTATATATATAATGTAGTAAGGTATTTAAAAATACATCATTATTTAAATGAAGATTTCTTTCACCTTTTTTTATGAATAAACTAAATTAAATTTGCTTGGGTATTATTGAAAATATTCGACACATTATTCCATAGATATTTAATTATATTTAACGCACCAGAATTATAAAATTACACTTTTAAATAATATATTATATTTTGAACGCCTGGAGAACGATACCACCATCAGCAGGTGAATAATCAAGCGAAAACCAGCTGTGAAGTTTAGGTATTAGAGATGGGCGGTTCGACTCATTTTACTGATTCGAATCTCGACTCACTCACTACTTCGATGATTCGAATCTTGAATCAATAAAACAACTAAAGAAATTTTCCCTCTCTCTGCGCCGAAAGCCGTACTATTTAAACACCCTTCACCCATTCATCCGGTTTCTTCTCCGCTGAGTTCTCGGGCAGTTAGCATCTCTCTCTCCTTGCTCCTGTAAAACTAGTGTTTAAACTGCCCGAAATGAAAATACAGGGGAGCTTCGTATGACCCCCTGGGCCTGTAAGATTAAAAGGTTAAGTTTCGTGTCAAAGTATTCGAAATTTTATGTATCGATGGGGGTCCCAGAGGGGGGGTCGAGAATCAATAAAAACGCGCTCCGATGGATAGTTTCAGAGATATACGTTAATTAATTATGGTAATTAGACAAATTAACCATGATTGAGGCTTAAAAGGACTGCAAACGTGTAGAAATTGGCTCTGGGATGGTTTCCAGACTTTGGAGATGCCGTCGGAGGAGGCTAGTGTTTAAAATGCCCAAATTGAAAATATAGGGGAGCTTCGTATGACCCCCTGGGCCTGTAAGATTAAAAGGTTAAGTTTGGTGTCAAAGCATTCGAAATTTTAAGTATCGGTGGGGTGTTGAGTCTAGGGGGGGTCGAGAATCAATAAAAACGCGCTCCGGTGGATAGGTTCCGAGATATACGTTAATTAATTATGGTAATTAGACTAATAAACCATGGAACTGTTTTTTCTGCGATGAGAGAAGAAGAAGCTTTCCGAGAGAAAGCAGTAGCAAAAGCATCACAAGCTGGTATTGATCTCAGGATTTTCTTATCGCCGGCCTCAGAGGCGTAGCCAAGGGGGGGGTTAGGGGGGTCATAACCCCCCATAAGGAATTTTTTGCCATACAAAATGTATATTCTTCACTACATTATCATACACACGTATACATATATATGAGTTGCAGTAGTCATAACCCCCCCCATAAAAAAATTCTGGCTACGCCCCTGGCCGGCCTGTATTTTTGCCCTTTATCGAATTCGAGATTTCACTGAAATGAAAATGGGAATATCGGATATTTGATGTTGAAATAAAACCGATATGTCGATTTTTGGCCCAGTCCTACTGAGGGGCTGCTGCCCCCCCCCCCAAAAAAATGGGACCCTTTACTTAGCTTACAATTGAACTTTATCTTTAAATTTGATACCCAGCCCACCCCGAAATAAAATCCTGGCTACGCCACTGTCAATAACACTAACTACGCCACTGCTTTAGGCCCTATTTTGTATTTCTCTGAATTACGAAAGAAAATAAAATCATTCCCCTTAAACGAAAAACAAGGTAAAAAAAAAAAAAACGAAATCTGCTGCAATAAAGCGAAATGTTATTTTGCTTACTACAAAGTCCTTTTGTGAGAGCGCTTAATACCGCCCCTGTATCCTTCATTAAAAGTGACAAGCACAATCCTAACTTTATTTCATTCTTTTTCCCTTCACATGAAAATCCGCCACCATGTAAACTTAACGTTCCGTTTTTTTTTTTTTTTTTTTTTTTGAGGGTGGGGGCAGGGGGACATATATTGAAGTTAAAAGTAGAAAAGGGATGTTTCATTAAATTTTAAACAAATATTAAATCAGTCAGACAAGTTGGAAGGAGGGATTTTCTTAATTTTTTTTTCGGGGGGGAGATTGACCCCTCTTGCCCTTAGGAAGTAACGCCTAAGCCCCCCGCCAAAAGCAAACGATGTTCGACCCACTCCACACCCACAGACAGATAAAACTTTAAAATCCGACCACCAACCAAGAAATGAAACACCAAAGATTCGAAAAAAAAACTTCAATTAAATGAAACATCCTTCCAACTCTTTTCGACTCCTTTCGACTCTGAGTCGATAGAAGATCCGAAAAAACCCCTCCAATTAAATGAAACATCCTTTCAACTCTTTTCGGCTCCTTTCGACTCTGAGTCGATAGGAGATTCGAAAAACTAACGAATCTCAACGATAGTATACAATCACCGAAACAGAGCGAAACACTGAATCAGTAAAGATTCGTTGCTGCACCAACTCAGTGACCAACTCACCCACACCCACTCATTTACTGTTTCAAATCATCTATCGACTCAGAGTCGTAAAGAGTCGAAAAGAGCCGAAAGGAGTCGTAAAGAGTCGAAAAGAGTTGAAAGAGTAAGGGAAAATCCCTGGGAACGGCAAAGGGAAAATAAGTTTTTCTTCCCTTCGCACTTGGAATGTATTTCCCTTGAGGGCTTGAGATTCGAATCAGTAGAGAGTGAGTGTAAAGACTGAGCCACTCAGTACCAAGATTCGAATCACTGATTCGACTCATCGAATCATTGGCCATCTCTATTAGGTATACATTTTCAGCAAGCGTGTTTGGCACAGCTGTCTTGTCATCGAATGCTGACCTATAGTAATAGAATTATGAGCACTGTTGCAGTGGATTGGGGTACTAATGGAATTCTATGGAGAAAGTGTTATTTCGCAAAGCGTACGTAACAAGTGAAACGCCATAAGCAGTTTTCTAATTATACGAAGATGAAACCTTGGGGTGGAGCTTAATTATCTACCAATTTTATACAACTTTTATATCACTTACTTCCTTTGAAATCAGGAATTCACGTGTTAGCGTAAGCCTAATGGATTCCAAAAGTTACGTGCTAATATAAAATAAAGAAATTATATTAAAGTGAACAAGTAATTATGCATCAGAAAAAATACTTTTCCTCTATCCTAATCCATAACCTACGCATAAGAAAAGCTGAAATGTT